>VZTL01077292.1:21110-64479 GCA_013400535.1 Scopus umbretta | reverse complement strand
CCCCCCCCCAGCCGCGCACCTGGGGGTGCTGGATGCAAGCTCCGCCGAGCTCCTCCGGGCGTAGCGGCGGCGGCCCGGCAGCTGTAGATGCGTGCGTGTGTGTATGCTTAACCCTTTCTTGGCTCCTCGGATTTGTACCATGCTGAAGATCCTCACCAAAAAGCTCAGGAACCAGACTTTGAATGAAATTCAACCTTTCCAGCTAAAGGTAAGAACAGCCGGTTTGGTCTCGGTTGTTTTTTGCACCCTTCAGGTAGCTAATAACAGGACCTTGAGAAGCTAGTAGCTCGCAGGGTTTATTATGCTGGGCCAGTTTCCCCTCAGCCAGCGTGCTCAGTAGGAGCTGGCCTAAGCTGTATTCCTGTTACTGAAGTCCTGCTCCTTTGCAGAGTTACCCTGCGCACTTCAATAGGTGATACGGAAAGGTAGATAAAGGCACATGTATCTGTCTGTTCTCTAGAAGTATTTATTTTTAACGGGGCTCACGTTTAGCTACATAGGCGCTTGCCTGTCTACTTACCTTTGTATGTGTGCAATCTGTAGCGTCCCAGCCCNCCCAGGTGCTGTACAAACATGATTTGCCTAAAATGCCTTTCAGCTTGTTACTTGCATTTCTCTCCCTTCTGGTCCTGAAGGCTGGAATCTGAGCTGAAGTTTGCAGTTAAGCTGGCTGCATTGACCCGTGGCTTTCTGAACTCTGCTTACATCCCTTCTTAGTGCTCAAAAGAGAAATGAGGGTCACAGATTCAGGATAAGGAATATCTAAGCCCTTCCTGCCGAATGCAAGGAGGAATTTTGGGCCATATGCCGTGGGATAAAAATGGAGTCGTGATGATTTACTTACAAAAAATTACCGGATCCTGATTTGGTGAAAGTGTTATGAATCCAGGGATAACCCCTGAAATAAGCAGTTACTTTGGATCGGCATCAGCACTGCGGGAAGTGTAGCACCTGGCCCCAAGTCAAAGAAGCGATCTGGGAAAAGTAGCAGCCCTCATTGCCCAAGCTGGGGGCTGGGGATCCATATACCAGACTCTAGCGGAGTCTTTTGTATGTGTTACACAGAGGCGGATTGCCGTGTGGCTGCACTTCTGCGCAGTCACTGGACACGCTGATGGCAACTTTGTTAGAAACAGCGCTGATGTTTCCTCAAAGTTTGCTGTGTCCGTGCACTTCTTCCTGTGGGGATTGCATATTCTGTGGTTCTTGGTGGAGGCAGGATTAGATTTTATTTTTGGAAATAAAATAAGGGCAATGCTTTAGGTTGTGGTAGAAGGACTCAGTGCAGAATATCTCTGCAGAGGCAGTGGGGGATTTCTTTTGAACACTGTGTTTCTGGGCCTTGTGGCTGTGATCGCCTCCTTCAGCTTTATTGTTTGCCTCTTGGAGCCTCGGGTTGTGAAACCGTGAGAATCTTTGGAGGGAGCTCTCAGGGGTATATACAGCCTTCAGGATGCTTGGAGACGTGCAGGAAAACCCACAGGAGTGGGTATCTGCAGCCATTTTGTTCATATTAGTGCCAAGGGTTTGTGCTGCAAACAGGTGGTCCGCATTTTTGCATGCTCAGTAGAGAAGTGAGGCTTAAGCTTGCACTGTTTCTTGCAAGGCTAAGGCATAGACCATCAGAGGTAGTGTTGCAGCCTGCTGTGGGGAGCGGTACAATGACTGGTATACATGTGTATGGGCAGAAAGCCAGACTTTCAAACTCTGGGTTTATATATGTTTTGTAGGCCTTTGGGGACCACATGCAGCTGCCTGGTCTTGGTTGAGCACCGTACCAGCATACTAATTGCTTAACAGAGGGTGCAGTGCTCCGTCTTAGGTGTTGGGCCAGATCTCCTTGCAGGCATGGACATGGGATAGGTGTCACAAGTGATGAGCAGTGTGGAAGCTTCCAATGGCTGCACTGTGCATGGACCCTGTGACAAGGCCAAGTGTCCTGTACCGTTTCCCTCTGCTGCCCTCAGATGCTGTGGGGCTGGCAGGCACAGACCGGACTTCTGCCTTCTTGACTTCCTCACATTGGTCTGTGCCTGTGCAGGTCTGTACGTATTCTGGCATGTGTGGTACATGCATTATTTAAAAGGTCCAGTCTGCTGTCATTGAAACCTAGTGAAAAGTTAGTTAGGTGTGAGCATAAAAGCAGCTCTGTAGTAATGTAAGTGGAGAATGAACAACTAATTTGGATAGAATAAGAACTGATCTGCATCCACCATTCTAACCAAGAACTTTCTAAGCTTTAAAAACAGCGTGCCTCGCTGCTCTTCTCCTTCATTACCCACTTGCTTTTGCACTTCATGACCTTTGTTGGAAGTTCCCAAATTCGAGGGAAAGCAAGCTGCTGTTGTGTTTCTAGCTTGCAACAGTACTGACATGAGGCAAAGTCTTAGGAGACTGTCCTTCGATAAATTGTCAATGCATTTTTTGTAAGCTTGGGAGACTTGACCAACCTTGGATTGGCATCCAAGCTTCAGGAATCCTTTCGGGATGAAATTTCTGCTCACTGTAAAGATCTCATTTTGGTACCATGTGTCCCGAATTGGTTTAGTGTGGCTGTGGTGGGTCTTCCTAGTCTTCCCCCACTTGGAGAAGCTGGGAGGCTGCCATTGCCTCCTGTAAGTGAAACCAGGAAAATGCAGGCTTTGAGTGTGGATGTAATAGGCTGCTTCTTTCCCCTACTAGAGCTGATCTTTAGGCAGTTGACTAAGGCTGCTCAGAGGGCTTTGACTCAAGAGGTGCGCTGGTGTTGCTGAGGAAGTTACTGTCCCTTTATTGCCCTTTCACCAGAAGTCACCATAATGGGAAGGGAGGGATTGACCGACTGACATTCCACCTGCTGTTGGATTAGTGTGCGCTGCCATCAGTTTCTGGTAAGGGTGGCTGGGCTGTGAAGTATGGTAGTCTGGGTTCAGATTTGAACTCTTAGCTTTGGAAGACTGGTTCTGCTGGCCTTGTTGTATCCCCACTGGATGCTCGTGCCCCTGTAGTGGGGATGGCTCAGTGGCAGCGTGTCTACTCCAGAGCTGTTGAGCTTTATACTCCAACCCATTGGCTTAGAGTCCTTCAGCTACTGCAGCTAAATCCAAGAAAGGATTGTGAATTGGAGCCTTGTGCCTCAGCCTGTTGTTCCACCTTTTGCTTCAGTGGTCTGGTATTATTTGCTAAAGATTAGTCCAGATTCAGAAACATTCAGTTTTTGGCTGGCTGTTAGAAATCGAGAGCCAAAAGCAGATCTGACTTTACAGGTTAGGGCTCATCTTTGGTAACAGCTGGCAATTGGGTCTGTTCCAGAGCAGGCTTTCTGGGACAGGAGAGAAGAGTGAGAACAGGGGGTTGTCCCATACTGTAGTGAAATGCTTGAAATAAGGAGAGAGGCCTGTAACTCAAGGCCTGAATTTTTTGTTGGTTGTCCACTATTACAGGCTAGTACAGTTTTTAATTATTTTCTTTCATAGTTTTGGACTGGTAGCCCTGAGAAGCCCTTCCTGAATTTCAAGTCAAATTGTTCAAAGAGCTTTTAAAATGCATATCCTGGGGTTGCATGTGGGTTTATGTGGTGGAGTACTGATATTGAGCTGTTAGAAGTACTCTCCAGCTGACTCGGTGAGCTGTCTTGTAATGAAACATCTTGTTCATCCCCGCTACTTGGGCTGGGGGTTTCTTACACAAATGCAGTTCTTCCAAATCCCTCTTCAGCTCCTGTGCCCTTGCATATTTGTGTAGTGGCTAAAGTGTAGGTGTCTATTTTCTAAGCTTTGCTTGCAAGCAAGCTCCTTGGGGCAAGGAGCATCTGGTTGGAACAAGTCTGTGCATTACCAGTCAAACTAAGCCCTTAATTAGTGGACCTAGATGTCCATCAGAACGAAACAGTTGGATTGTGGTGTGTTTAAAAAAACTAACTGGCTGGAACATGTAGCTGACGAAAACCGAGCACTTCAAGGGTGGCAATTCCATTCCAACTTTGCTGTTGACATAACCAACTTTGGAGGCGATGCAATTGATATTCTAATCCACAAAAGTTGTTAAATTACTTATGTACTTCGCATATTCCTTTTTATCCTGGCCAGAGGTACTCAAGACATGTTTGTCATTTCCTATGTCGATCAACGAAATGAAGTCATATGTAAGTCTGTTCTGGTAATAGAGAACTGCGTTTCTCTGCTGTGTAACTTCAGCCTTATGCTTTCTTGCAAGGGGACCGTGGACTAGGCGCTAACAAAGCCACCGTGTCAGCTCTCTTCACGTACCCTTGCAGCTCGTACATGTGTGTACACAGCGCTGGGGACCGGCAAGTCATGTCAATTATTTTCTGCTGGGATCTGCATCTGGAGTCAGCTATGAGACTCCAGCCTGGCTGGCCAGCCCTGATGAGAGACTGGGAATCATCCCGCTCCTTCCTATATGAAGGGGGTTCAGTTGGCTGTGTGAAACGAACCTCTGGCTCACAGGCGGTTGACTTCTGAGTCGCTGTCCTGGTGGTAGCTGGTTATTCTGCAGAGCCAGGAGTGTGTTGTTTAAACTTTTCCTCCGCAGACCAAAAAAGAGTGAAGTGGCATCGTTATTATTGAAGCACAGTGGGGGCGCTTTCAAAGACCTGTGTAAGGGCTCATGCTTTGTACGAATGAGGACAGATTAATTTCCTTCTTTCTTTAGGTTGACTGCTTGTCACGTGCTTAGCCAGCCACTGGTCTTCAGGCTGGCTGAAGACAGCTTGGCACAGTGAAAATTTAGCTTTGTCTCTCTCCTGTCATGTACGAAGGTTTTTTTTCTCCTTCATGGGTTTTTCAGCACATCTCACCAAACAGGTTCATTCCTCTAGGGCTGGAGGACTCTGTTTCACATTGAAGCTTTGCTTTTCCTCCTATTAATGCCTGGTAACATTAGATGATTTTGGTTTGTCTTGATCTCACTTGGAAGGGGGACAACAAGCACTTGCATGAATGGAAGTGTGTAAGTACAGTTTTGGCTATTGGAGTATCTAGGAATATGCCTAAAGTTGGGTTTGTGATAATTTGGACTAAAATTATGTCAGTGGGTTAGAAATGCTGTGATAGATACTTAGCTAAGGCAAAGAATAGAACAGGCAATCCCAGCCACTCGGAAATCTTAAGTTTTTGAGACTTTTGCCTGAGGCATTGTAAAATAATAGGTTTGCAATTCTTTCTACTTGGCTTCTAAGTCTGAATCTTCAAGGGTTGTCATCTTTGCTGTGCAGACATCCAGCATCAATCTCCTGCAATGACTTAATTCCAGAGAGTGGGACTTCAGACAAATAGCAGATATTGCAAATACAGCATAATGGGAAGTTCATTGACGTTGAGATAGTTCAGTGAGACGTCCTCTCAGCTGGCTTTGTTTATGATTGATATGAAAATATGGGCTAGATGATAAAAAAAACCCAACAACCAAAAAAAACCCAAAAAACCCACCCACAAAAAAACAACCACCCCCTAGTGTCATGAAGAAATGTCATTACTTTTCCTTGTATTTCCCAATTCTTGATTTTTATTTGAATGAAAAATTGAATTCTGAAAATTTAATACTCTGTATTTAACTTCTGCATTTCAGTGAAAACTGATTAATCTGTTTTGTTTTGCTGGATGGTGCAGTTCTACTTCATTTCTTGCTGTCATGCACTCTCTCACAGCTCCTGAATTTATGTTGCACTGTTTGGGATGCTAAAGGTTTTCCTGAGCAGGAAAATAACTTATATTTGAAGTGAAAATAGAAAGCAGACCAAGGTCATAATTTATTTTAATTATGGCTCTTGCAAAACGGTGGGTTCACCTTTTTTGAAGTAAAAAGCAAGGCTTGCATCCACACAGGACATCTCTGTGGCAGGGCACACTCTGCTGTGGTGTGCCAGTCTGGCCAGCTTCTCTGGCTGTTCCTGGAGCATGCCTGGTATCACAGAAATGTTGTTGGGATGCCTCAGAATGGGAACCAAAGGCTGTATTCCCTTTTCAGTGGGAAATACACTCCTACCCGCAGTGTAGGCAGTGCCAGTCTCTCCAACCCCCACGTCTTTATCTGTAGTCCCTGTTCTCCTGTTCAGTGGGATTCGGGTTGCCGGGTGACCCAATTCCTCCTAGCAACCAGCATCACAGGTATGTGTGCACTCAGGGCTGTTTTCTGCAGCAGTAACTTGTACGTGGCTGTGGGCAGAGCCTGTTTGTCCTCTTGCCACCGTTGACCAGCAGAGCCAGCCAGCTAAGGTAGTTTTGAATAGGTACCAGCACCACCCACAACTGCTCAGCATGAACACGCAGGCAAGGATTTAGAGGAAAGCCAATTAGTTGTGACCTTCATCTGCACAGAAAGCATTCCCTGTGCAGTATGAACTCTGCTGTGACCCAGGCCTAAAAGTCGATGTAAAGAACATGTGGCCCAATGTGGCCTACGCAGAGCTGTCTCCATGCCAATACGGGCACAGGCTTGCCCAGGCTGTGGGGACACAGC
This sequence comes from Scopus umbretta, assembly GCA_013400535.1. Taxonomy (NCBI): domain Eukaryota; kingdom Metazoa; phylum Chordata; class Aves; order Pelecaniformes; family Scopidae; genus Scopus; species Scopus umbretta. The sequence continues at coordinate 58,020 of VZTL01077292.1, read as the reverse complement.
ACACAGGTGAATCACAGTTCAAAGAAGTCTGGTTTCTTCTGGACCAGCTTGGTCACTGCTTGGGGGTGGGCAGCTCAGGTGGTGCCTCTGGGCATATCTACCCTCTCTTGCTATGTTCTTCTTGCTTTTCAGATCCATTATAATCTTCTCCCTGCTGTGGGCTACTCTGTTTGAACATTGACCTGGCCTCCATATGTACCTCAGTATGTACATCAGACTGAACTGTTCAGTTGTAGGACTGTTATTTTGAGGCTGGGGCATCTTGGGAGCTGGCTGAGGCAGAGGGAGCAGATCTTACATGGTGAAGTAATCTCTTATCCTCCTCTGTAATTACTGCAGCACACCAAGTGCTTGGCCAGGTGAATTTCTGCTCTTCTCTCTTTGAGACAGCACTAGCAGCATGGGAATACTACAACACAGTACCCTTGTGTGCGTAGATCATGTGAAGAGCTCATGTGGTTGTCCAGTCTCGATAGCTTCATGGAGGGTAAAATACCGTGGACACTTACGGAAACTTCCCAGTGGATCTGGATGTAATAAAGTATCTTGCTTGGAAGATTTGCACCAAAGCTGCCCCATAGCTGTATGTGCAATAATCCAAATCCTGGTTCTTCCTAGTTGTTCTGGGTTAGCATGGCAGAATGTCATTTGGAGGTGACAGGGGCTAAAAGCCCAAAGAAAGTTCTGCGAGTTACTATCAGCTTTGCAAGCAGCTGGTGTGGACCAGTCTTTCTTTCTAGCCCTTTCCTCACCCAGCTAGCTAGCCAGCCAGCCCGCCATCCAGGTCCACTGTAGAAATAAAGTTCTGCTGCAGACCCCCTTCAGCTTGCCAAGGCTTACACTGTGGTGCTGGGAACAGAGACTGATGCCTGTGCCTCACTGGCATGCACCTTCTAAATGAGTATTGTCAGCAAGGAGATGTGGTGAAACCTGGGGAGGTGTCCCTCAGGCTTGGTAGACATAGTGTGGGACTGGCATGACTGGTTGGTCATTGTACCCATCAAACACACTTGAGAAAAGCCCTTTACAGCTTTGCCTGGGATCATCTGCCAACCCTTGTTCCAGCATCAGCCCATATGAGAAGACTTAAGAGTTCAGTGCTGGAAACACCTTCAGGGGAAAAGAGGAAACCAGCGCCTGAGCCTATGTGGCTGGAGGAGGTTTTTATTAGTCATGCCTCCCATTTCAGGGAGAGGTTAACCTGAGGTTTGATGCCTGACTGAAAAGTAGAGGATCCTTATCTGAATTTAGATTTATGAAAGGACAGGAGATGTCTCGATAGGTACTCCCACATACCTCAACATTCAATAATGTCCACAATGAGAGCAGATGGACCTTGGTTTCTGACATATCTAGGGAACAAACTATTGATTGACCTTGGGTAGCTGATTAATTGATTTTACTGGTCTACAAACCTGGTTTTGAGTAGCTGATTTCAAGGAGATTGCAGAATTCAAGTTGCTAATGGCACACAGATCCTATCCCCTCACATTCATTTTGTTCAGAAATCTGTCTCATCTTACCCCTTCCTAATGGGGTCACATTGTTTCCATGATGCAGGCTATTTTTTATTTAACTGATGTCCTCCTTACTTCTTGGCATCAGCGGCCACAATCTGCCAAGCTCTATATGGGCATAAGATGAGAAGAAAATTTCCTTTGGTTGAATGGGGAATTTCCCATCTTGAGGAGAGGTGCCAGACAGGCAGTTAGATCTTCCAGTTTGCTGAGAGTGTATCTGGATGTAAGCTGGGTAAATATAAAATAATCCTTCCATATCCTGTCACCCAGTTATTATACACAGAGCCAAGTGGTTGTTCCAGACAGTTGTCTGCAGCCAGGCTGTTTCTGTGTGTGGGATTCTTTTTTTTTTTTTTTTTTTTTTTTTTTTCTTTATTCCTAGGAGTTGGTTATTCTGAAGAAACAAAAGTTCTTTGGCCAAAGACTAATTAACAGGAGAGAACAGTGGTATTTGGTGTGGAGCATATGAAGTGACATAATTTTACAGGCTTAAAAAATCAGCAGCTTCCATGTACGTATTTTTGTTTATAGAAAATGCTTTATTCTGGCTTGACAGAACAAGCCATTCCTGGCAAACCCCTCAGTGGTATTTCGTAGAGGGCTGCAGTGCAATGCAACTTTTCCCCTGTCTTTCACCTGAAATGGTACGTCGGGGTGCTGATTTAGCATGTGATGCTTGTACACTGTGTCAGTAGCTATCTGTGGTGAGTGAGGCAAATTGGAACTGCAGCCCCATACTGTTGGGTTTTGTTCTGTGTGTTCCCTTGTGTTGTGACATTGCAAGTAAATGCATGTGCCGTGTGGCCTGTTCCATGAACGGGGCTTAAGAGCACCCCTCCCGTGTTAGACCTACAGTCTGTTTCCCCTGGTATCCTATCTCCTGCGGGTGCCAGAGGTGGGCACCGAGGGAATACTGTAAGAACAGCACAGCCTTTGGTCTTGGGGACTTCTTGAGACAGAACTGCTGTTTGTGCAGTTCTTTTACCTAAACCTGTCCACTTCCCCCCACCAAATCTATGTAGGGTCTCTGCATCCAGGACATCCCATGACAAAAAATTTCACACCTCAACTACATGTTGCTGAAGGATCACCTGTTTTTTGTTAGAACCTGCCTCTTAACTAATTTAATTTTGTGCTTTCTGGCTCATACATGGAGGAAGAGAGGAAACAGTCAAATTCTTTGCGCCACTCATCTGTAGCCCATCCCTCCATGTCCAGGGTGAAGGGACCACCCCTTTGGCCGGATTCTCCCAACTAGGAACCACTTGGAATCACACAATGCCTACCAGGAAACGATCTGGTGCAGTGAGAGCCATTGCAAGTTTTCACGTGGTCCTAACTCTTACTTTAAAGATGCCTGACCAGACGGATCAAAGATCTGCTCTTGAAAGATCATCGTATATTACTGGCTTCCTCTATGATAGAACACAAGAAGTTTGGTGTAAATCCATGGAGATGAAATAGCTGGCATCCACTTGCACTCAGAAGGGTTAATGTGGGATTTTTAGAGGAGGAGAAGCCTGAAATGTCTCATGTGCTCCAAATGCATTTTCCAGCCTGACTGTAAGGCATTGTTCCTTGCATTTGCAAATCTGGCTGATGTAGTTCTTTATGGCTGAGCAGAGGTGAGTGCTGAGTGAGGTCTCCCAACACAGGCAGCTTCTCCTCAGCTAATGAAGTATCTTAGGGCAATGGCAGTTGCCCTCTCTGGTCATTTGAGGAGGGAGTGGAAAAACTGTTACCAGATGTGTTGTTTATGCCAGCTGCTGTCAGCTGTACTTCCCTGGTAGAGGGGACCCATGCAGTGCTGGGGAGTTGCTGTAAACTGTCAGAGAAGCTGGCCTGTGCAAAGGGACCTCTTCTCATCACAGCAGTGTAATAACTGAGCTAGGCCAGTGGGTATGGGGTGTGAGTTGGGAGGAGTGTATTTAAATCCCTGTGGCCTAGGTGGGAATGTTTGGCACTGGTGTGAGCAGCCATCTCTCGGTACATGCATTGCAGATAAGATTAGCTGTGCTATAGGTGTCCTTCCAGCTCTAGGTGTCCTTCGTACTGTCTTTCCCTTATGTCCGAGAGAGCTGTCAGCCTGTGATAAATAGTGCTCCTTTTAATCTGGCTGTGTTTGGAGCTGAGGTTCTGTAGCAAATGGGCTGTAAATTGCAGATGGAGCTAAGTCACTGTATCTTAACTCAGGGTGGGTGAGGCACCGTAATGAAGATCTTTAATCCTTCAGGCTCCTTCTCATCTTTCTGGACTGCTGTGCTTTGTGGTGTCAGCACTGCTAAGTAACGTTGAGCACCACTGCTCCTGCAGTGTGTAAGCCAGGGGAGTGCCAGGGCTTTATGCTGTGAGCTGTCAGAGGAGTTGAGCTCCTTTGCAAAGGGATCTCTCTGCAGCACAACCATTTTGTAGGTTGCTGCTTCTTTCTGATAGGTGTTTCCTGACACTTTACCACTGTTTTCTTTGCTAATTCCCTTCTGAACTATGTATGTAAAATGCTATCTCCCCACGTAGGACGAGAAAGTTAACAGGTGAATGCTAGTCTTCTAAGAGAATCCTTGAAACTTGGATATGAATTAGCCGTAATTCTGTCACATCAGCAAAGCCATGAGTAGAGCAACAGAGCTGGTGAGAAACTTGCTACGTGGCTCCATCACATGCAGGCGACTGGCGGCTGAGGCCAGGCTGTGCTGGGGATTTGTGCTGAGCAGAAACAGTGGTGGGAGGAGAGTAGATTTGCTGGAGACTTACTGGGCAGTGGCACATCTAGAAGCTTCACTTGCAGGTAGAAGTGAAGTTGGAGGAGCGTATGGCTTTTGTCACTATAGTAAGAGCTATAAACCTTAACCAGCCTCTTATGCTAACAACATAGGGATAGTTTGAGAATTTTGTAAAAATTCTTGCTACCAGAAAGGGTGATACATATCGCAGCATGGAGCTGCAGCGTTGCCCTGGCTCCTGGGAAGGCAAGGAGGAAATTTGTGGATTAAAGGCTCTACTTCAGTGGTAACACCTTTGTTAGCAGATCCCATCCACCTCCTGAGTGAGGCCTGTAGTGACTTTGTTCCATCTGTAACTTCTAACATCATGACCTGTTAAATCATGGCCTCAAACGTGGCTGCAGCTATGTTTATAAAAAGAGGTTCTGGTTCTCATAGTGGCTTTGAGGATAATTAAACTGAATGGAGTTCTCTAAGATTTGGAGTATTTTGGGTGCTAAGGACCAGAGTCTGAGTGTTTGCTGCTTAGGAGGCTTTTTAAAGTCTTTTATTTCTAGTTGGTAGCATTCTTTTTGTGTCTTCTGTCACACAAGTTAGATAACCGGTTGGAGGAGCGTGTGCATATATATGGGTGCCTATGCCATTGGTCTCTGCTGGGTAGAACTGAGGCTGTTCTAGTCTCTTTGCAAGTACTGCCTTTTGGAGGTTTGTCTTGAGTGGAATTTAAAAGGATGATCTTGGTTTTGCTCTTCTAACAAAATTTGCCCAGAGCTTTTAAGAACAGACCCATGGTGTATAGGAGTCAATGGAAAAGGCTATTGCTGTGGCTCACCTGATACCTGTGTATAAGACCTGATCCCTAGCTGATGTAAAAGAGTGGAGCTCAATTGTAAGCATCAGTTGCATTCAGTTCCCTGTGATCAGAGAACATCAGATGTCTGCTGTTGCTGGCGACTATGGAGTCCATGTGTTCATGCACCATAGGCTCATTGGTGCTGTATACTGTACTTCTCTGGAGCAATGGTGAAGCATCAGGGCTTGCTGGTTTTTTTTATTTTGCAAAACCTCCTGGTGTTTTTATCTTTAGCCTTCAAAATCGTCTCAGCTTAGCCCTGGGAAGAGCAGGGGGAGGTTTAGAAAAGGAGGTTTGATGAGGCTGTGCTGCAAGAAAACTGATGTGGGGCAGATGAGAGTGTGCGGAGAGTCCAGCTGTGCTGTCTGGATTTGGAATGAACCACATTTTGACCAATCTCTGTGCCCCTTGCCAGTGCTGAACCCAGCCCCACTGCACTTGCCTCTGCATAGAGTCCTCTGATTCATTCCACTGGCAAATGAGGATCTCAAAGCCTAGGGAAGTGCCCTGTCATCTCTGTAGTTCTAGTCAGGTTTGGCCACAGTTGTAACTAGTTTCCGGGAGCTGTAGAGAGTAGAGAAACGTAATCTTGCCGTGCAAACAGTATGTTTAAAACACATGTATTAATTTGTTCATGGAATTACAGAAGGATGAGGGAGAGAATTTAAAACAATAAGAGGACCACACATGTGCCTCCCCACACCCACCCATCACTCCTGTCCTTGCTGTTCTGGGCAAGCTTAGTGGTTTCCACCCTGAAGATCTAGGTAACCCAACTTAAGCCCACCATTCTGGAAATCAAGTTCAGTCATTGCTCCTCAGAACAGAAGCTCAGTTTCCAAGTCCTCTGGTTAATGACTCCCACCACTTGCACCCCGAGAGTTGCCAGTCATCATATTTGTCTGTGTAAGGTAAGTATGCAACATAAATGACATCTGTGTTGTTAAAACATTGTGGACTTGGCTACCTGGAGTGACTCTCTACCTCCCTCAAATCTGTGAAACCACCGATGGTTAACTAGACTCTAGACCCATGCAGAAGATGACGTGTCTGACTAAATGTGCAGCAGTCTTACAAAAAATAGGAATTTTGCTGTCTTTGGCATGGGGCAGGCCTGGAAAACAGGGGCCTTGAGGCGTGCTGTGCCCCACAAGGCCATCATTGCTTTCTCTGAATCAGCCAGACAGCTGCTCTGTCAAGCAGGACAATGTTCAAGGCATATGAACCCTGGGTTTGAACTGTAGCCATTCACAAGGAAATGGGGAAAGGAGTTTGGAGGCAGAGCTATTACGAAAATTAAAAAGGAAAATAATCTTAATATCAATGGAAAAGCTTTAGAAAGCTTTTCCAAACTAGGACTGTTCTGTGTGGAAGTTTAGTTGTTGAAGGACGCCAGCTGTGAAACCCAGATCTAGTCTGGGCAGTCATACCTCACAGTTTGAAGACTGAACTGAACCTTTCCTCTAATCTCTAACTGCTGCTTTTATTGAGGAATGAGCAAGCATTACAGCCTGTTTTACTAGCATAAATTGTCCCTGTAATGCTGAATATCTCTGAAATAAAATTTAAAGGAGAACTTGGGAGAGGAGTTAGATGTTAATTTGAAGGACTGTTTGACTCACTTCTTCCTTCTTCCTCATGTTGTTCCATGGCTCAAACCTGCCTTTCAGTGTCTCATAACCTCCCTTGTTTTCCCATTCCCCCTAATTCAGAGTTTCTTACGACTGGGAGGATGGCACCTCCCTCATTCAAGATCAGGCAGTGTCCCATGGCAACTGTAGCAATTGTTGACCTGGAAAAATAACAGTGGGGAAACTTAGTAAAATGTTTTTACTGAAGCCAAGCAGTTGGTAAGGAGAAGAGCCAGCAGCAGAGCCCTGCGCTGCAGGATGCCCATGTCTCTAGCGGCTGCTCTGTAGGCAATGTGGCAGGGAGAAGGTAAGTGAGGACTGGTTTCATTTCTTCAGTGTAAAGAAATGGAAATTGGTTCCCCGTAGCAGAGGTATCAGTAGTCATCGCTGAGCTCATCTGTTCCTGCTTTTGTGCCAGGAACCAGTGAGTGAGACCGACTCTGCAAAGTCTCTTTCCGGGGCACATGGAAGGGGCTTTACTGGAGTGCCAGGGCTCAAGTGAATGAGCCTGTGTCACAGACAGTCTTATATGTGGCAGCACAGACCTCTGCTGGGGAAGCCACCTCCCTGGAGGCAAACACCCTCCCTCCACCCCAGAGGAAGATTGCGAATGATGCCCTCCAGCCTGTGTGCATTCTTGATTCAAGCTGGGAAGGGGTTGCCTGTGGTCAGTTGTGTCTTTGTCTTATCTGCTCCTCACGCACACACCCTCTGCTGTGCAAAATCACCCCATTGGTGTTTTAGTTTTTTAGGACAATACAGCCATTAAGTGAAGTCTGTTGGGAGAGATTTGTTTTGCCTTAGAAGTGAAATTCCCTTCTCTTTTGTAAGTTCCCAGATGATTCTTAATGTAATTACCTTTGATCCTATGATGGCAGGTTAATTTCTGTTCTGTGAGCAAAGACCAAGAGGAACTTTGCTTTAAGAGGGTGAATTTTGTTAATTGTCTGATGTACTTCAGGGCTTTAGACTCTAAGGGTGACTGGACCTTTTAGGACCTGGGCAATTCTGGCTGCAGCTAGTTCTCATTACTCATTGACAAGCAGCAGTGTGAAGAGAAAGAAAAAAATTTTTTTTACCTGCTAGTTTGTCTTTCATGTTAAATCTCCTTCAAAGTTCTAAGCTTTACACTCAGTTCTTCTTAAATACCATCTGATTATTCTACACAAACCCATCTTTCCTTACTGAAGATGGATGCAAAATCAAGCATATGGGGAAGTTTGTCCATGTTTCCATCTGGCACGGTGGGAGTCCTCAGGCTGACAGAAGGCATGTCTGGTGCTGGAGCTGAAGGTCCCAGGTGTAAGACTGAGATCCTCATCAACAGGAGGTTGCTGTCTTTGAACTTCAGATCTGATGCATTTCCTGAAGAAAGACTGGAGGTTGGATGGGCACCCTTTGGTTTTTGGCTTGTTTTGTGCCATGGCTTGTAAACATTCACACATCTATGCCAATTGGAGATTTTCTTCTCTTTATTTTCACACGTTAAGGTACAGAGTGTACCGGGCACAGTCCTGGGCAACCTGTTCTAGTTGACTCATCTTGAGCAGGGGCTTGGACTAGAATATACCAAGAGGTCTCTTCCAATCTAACCAGTTCTGTGATTTGTATGCTGTGGATGAAGCCATGATCTAGTGGCATCTTTGACGTGGAGGTTGAGTCTTCTGTTATCGCAGTGCCACAGTTCTGAGTTTGTGAGGCAAACAAGGCTGCACTGCCTCGGACAAAGTAAATCTGTGGCTAATATAAGACAGGGACTGTGCAAGGGAGTCTGGAGGCCTGAACACAATACCACTGTGTTTAGTGGAACGCTCTTGAAGAGAGGACAGTGTTACTGTTAAAGCCTGGGAGGAGTCAAGGGAGAGAGCATTTATCTTCAACTAGTCAGAGCATTAGTCTTTGATTCTCTGTATCTTTATGTATAGTTTCTGGAAATTCTTGTTATCCATACGGACAGTCCCTTTTTCAAACTTCCATTAATCTTTGCCTGTGTGGTGTATTATGGCAAGGAGTTTCATGTGTAAAATTTGAACTCTGCAAGATTAATGGTTAGTCTGCTATGAATGATGGTTCTCTGTTACGCAACATAGGAGCTAGGGTCTCATCCATAGGAGCTGGGGAGACTTCAGTTCCCACAACCAGGATATAATTTGTGGAAGGATTTGCTACCAAAAAGAGACTGTAACCAAGCTAAAACAGAAGATCTTACTAAATGACAAATGGGATGAAAATGAAATTGTCTCTGACTGAATATGTGAAGACCAAGCACGAGGGTATTTGCATGTATGTAACCCACACAAAATCAGAAATGAGAGGACTTCTGAAAGACGGTGCAGGTCATGGGACATCAGAGGTAATGCGACTTCTGAGTTCTATCATGTTTACTTCATTCATGCATAAAACGCACACTTGTTGGGTTTTAAGACTTTTTTATGGTTAGCCTGTGATGTATATTATTGTCCTGGTTTCAGCTTAATTCGGAGTTTTGTGGTTTGGATTTAGTATGAGAACAATGCTGATAATGCGCTGATGTTTTAGTTGTTGCTCAGTAGTGCTTACACTGGTCAAGGACTTTTCAGCTTCCCGTGCTCTGCCAGGTGCACAAGAAGCTGGGAGGGGGCACAGGCAGGACAGCTGACCCCAACTGGCCACAGGGCTATTCCATACCATCTGATGCCACATTCAGTATAGAAACTGGGGGAGTTGGCTGGGGGGGGCAGCGATTGCTGCTCGGGGACGGGCTGGGCATTGGTCAGTGGGTGGTGAGCAATTGCATTGTGCATCACTTGTTTTGTATATTCTTTTATCATTATTATTAATTTCTCTTTCTCTGCTGTCCTATTAAACTGCCTTTATCTCAACCCATGGGTTTTAGTTTTTTTTTTTTGGTTCTCTCCCCCATCCCACCGGGGCGGGGGGAGGGTGAGTGAGTGGCTGTGTGGTGCTTGGTTGCCGATCAGGGTTAAACCACAACAATTATGAAAATATTCTAATTTATGAGGGTATTGCCTAGAGCAAGGGTATAATAAACCAGTGGGAGTAATGGGAGAAACCAAGGCTGAACATTGGGAGAACTGGTATGTTCTTCTCCCAAAAGAAAAAATGGGTATCAGGAAGAGTGTCTCAATAGGTGTCTCTGCCTTTTATCTGAAAAGCACTTGGCATGTTGCTCATAAAAATTCTAGTTGATTCTAGAAGAGCGGGTACTTACTTTTCCAAGGCTAGCATCTGGAGGATTATTAGAAAGACTGTGGGAGCCCTTTTTTTCCATGAAGCCTTTCATAGAATCATGTTAAGGTTGGAATAGACCTCTGAGATCCTCTAGTCCAACCATCAACCCAACACCACCATGTCTACTTTTGTATTGTCCTGCCACTTTAATTTCTTTGGGATATACTACGGGACCAAATCCACAGACTCTGTATCTTCTTGTTTGAAAGACGTTTCTCCTCTCTTGCAGGTGCTCTGAACAAAGGCTCTAGAGAAGTGTTCAAGGCAGCTCAGAGGGGAGTAGTCTTGGGCTGCCTCTGGGACTGGGGAGGACTTAGTGGAGGCAAGTTACTCATATGAGACAAGAAGCTAGCAGAATTGTACTTGTATGGGGAGCGGTGAATATTCTGCAAGCCCAGGACCAGTAGACACAAAGATTCAAAACGTCAGTTATTGACTCAAATCCGAGTCCTATTTTAATAATCTCAAGCCAGTGACATTGTGCTCTTTGACCTGCATGTGCTAGGTGTCATTGCCTCTGTTTTGGAAGCAGTGCCGTGCCATGTATTGACATTTACACAGTACAAAAACTGGAGCTGACAGGTTTCCCACACAGAGACGTTAAACCTCACTGAAAACCCTGCCATGTCCAAATGAAGAGCGTTTATGTGGGAATGAGCTGCAAACTAAGGTCAGTACTTCTCAAGTTAGTTAGAATTGGAGCCTTAGCTTTTGTAATGAAGACAGGACCACTGTCTGTCTGTACAGCAGCTAGCACAATGGCACCTCAGTGTCAGCTGTCCCCTCTGTGAACTGCCATGGCACAAACAAGGTATTATACCTGTTCTGGGGACAACGAGAAGTCTGTTAATTTGGCAGTGTTCCTCAGTGCCAGCTGCCTTTATTAAATGACTCATGTGTGTGAATACATACAAGCAAATTGTAGTTGTGGTGGAAAAACAACCCTCCATCTTTACTTCAAGGATGTCAGAAATGGGGATAAATCTGTGCCACTTTTCCCATTCATCATTTGACAGTTGAGAAAGTAGTTTAAAGACGAGCAGGGAAGGAAAATACTTTCTGATTTCTTAAAGGGCAATGTAAAGATAGAAGAGCAAAAGGTAGCTTTAAAAAAGAAGGAGAAAAAAGGTGGTAACAGGCTGTTGGGGGGGGGACGACCCCAAACACAATCCTGGAGGATGGTCACAAAATAGGTGGGTTGACTTAATAGCTGTCCAGTCAGAATTTCTCCACTATTCCTGTTATTTCTCTGCATCAGCTATATGTATCTTTCATAGGCACCTAGTTAAGTGTATTTACTCTTTTGGGTCTCTGGGAGGCTGAAACACTCCAAGGACATTTCCCTAGGAACAGTGGTGGAGGCAAAATGGGGTCCATATCAGCGTAATGGTTGCATGCTGCCTCACCTTCTACAAAAGTGAAGCACAGCACATCAGACACTTTTAAAATGGAAACACAGCATGTAACCTTTTGAAACCTATTGCCCCTGGATACTGTTGCGGGCAAATAACTTGTGAGACTCAGCTAAGAATGATGGGAAAGCTTGTTGTTATTCTGGATAAAAAGGCGTAAGAAATAATAAAGCTCATCTTGCAGTGATCATGTTATTCCAGACCTGTCTCTTGTAAAGGTTTCTTCTGAAGTATTGCATTTTCCTTTGACTCACTGTGTTTTGGCCATTGCCAGAGACATACTGAGCTGCATAGCTCAGAGGTTTGATCTAATAACTTCCAGGTATGCTCTGTGCAGCAGAGCAAAAGTCACTTTAGGAACAAGGTAGGTAGGGTTTCCTCTAAGTAGGAAACACTGCAGCAGTGGGGTCTATCTGACTTAAAAAAGCTTGGTTTCAGATCTCTCAACCGTTCTTAAGAGGCAACTACCATGTTTATTCAGTGTCAGAACATGCTTTGAGTAAATGGGTGTTTGGGTATACAGCAAGTGTTTTGTTCAAGTCCATTGGCTGATCCATAGCAAATGTTCCTGAAAATTCCTGATAGACAAAATATGTGAATCGTCATTATTCTTGGAGCATTTAAGGGTGTTCAGTAAGACACTCTGCTGGTGGGGACAACCTAATGTTATTGTTTGCATTACTGTGAAATCCTGTTTCTTTTTCTGTTATGTTCTTCAAAGTTGTACTGTAGGAAAGCAAGATGAATCTGTTCTTTGGTGACTTTATGTGTGTGTGCCTTCAAGGGGGAAGTGTGGGTACATACATAGGACAGCTAAAGTTAACATGTCACTTCCATTTGTGGGTGCCTTGCAAGATGATAGTGCTGTTGACAGGATGTGTCTTTATTTCGGTGGTGGGTTTTGGAGATTCAGTTGCCCACGTGATGTGGATGTGGTAGGCCATGATGGTTATAAGCTGCGTGTCTCGGGAGCTAAGGGCAGGGTATGTTCGTTGTGCTTGGGAAAGAGTTGGTGGTGCAGTGAGGTGGAAATAGTGGTAGGCTGTGTGTTTTGTGTTGCTGCAAGTAAGAGGATACAATGGGAGTTTGAGGTTGGGAGATGAGGGTATGTATACAGGGAGGTGCTACAGCTGGGTGTGTGCGGTTAGTTGGGGTGGATGCCTGTAGGATATGAGAGGGGGCGGGTGGGGGAAGTGTCTCGGGCAGCAGCAGGGCAATGTTCAGTGTTCACAATAAAGCCTTTTCTTTTTCCTTGCCCCTTAGATCTCCTACCCCCCAAGTGATGAGGACAGCGACGACTCTGAGGGAGAGAACCAGGAACTTGCTCAGATCGACAGAGGTAAAGGGATGAGATAGGAGGGTCCTGGGATGCCACAGCTGAAGTCCATTTTGCTTTTCACTTGTGCTCTTGGAAGTGCTTCCTTCTCTGTTGCCAGTGTACCACAACCAGATGTGTTAAGGTAGTCACCTTGAAGTCTTTAGGACCTCTGTGAGAAGCTGGTGTTATCAGATGCTGCAGTTGCACTTTTCTTACCAGAGATAGACATTGTTAACTATACGTTAAGGTCCCAGTGCTGCAGACATGGGGCAGAGAAGGTCAACAATTGGGCCAGCAGCACAGCTGGGACTAAAAGTTTATCTCCTATTCCATGCTTGTGTACCTGTGTCACTGTTGTTCTAGGTTTCTTCTTCCTTGTCACTTCCAGTTTTTACCTTTCCTTTCCTTATTCCCCTGGACTCACTTGCCCGATGAGCTCACTCCCTTCTTCCTGTACTGTTGGTATTGGGCAACCCTATTCTTGAATCTAACTGAGGATCTTTCATAGAGGAGGGACAGGTGCTCTGCTATTGTTTTTGGACCTGGTATGAAGGAGCTTAGAGCTGTAGGTGAAATCTGTAGTAAGTGCATCTTTTCAGCTATGCTAAATTTCTGCCATTCGTGCATGCCCTGTGTTTTATTGTAATTTAGCCAAATTCAAGTGGATTCTTATTCAAAGGCAGAAGTTAAATTCCTGACTCACAGGACATGCCCTCTTGAAATTCAAATTCCTGCTCCACATGCTTAACATGGAAAGAGCTCAGCAGAACAGGTAAAGCATTACCATCTTATGGCTGAAGGCAGGCTCTCTTGTATGGCAAGCCTTGTAATAGAAAGAGGACCTTGACCTCCAGAAACCAGATCTTTGCTATTTGAGCCACAGATGTGCTGCTTAGAATAATGTAGCTAACTTACCTCCTCTGCCCTGAGAACTGGTCACTAGAATCTAGTGTGTTTAGCTAGAGGTAAGCAGCTAACAACACATTTGCAAGATCATGTCTTCTTCACCTTCAGGGGATGAGGTGGGTGGCAGGTCTGTGTTCTTGCTCTGCCACTAGACTTCCAGGTGACACTTTGCAAGGGGATGTCTAACAGTCTGGTCTAAAAGATCTGGAAACATCCAAAGGGGAGCATTCAGCTGGGAGTGTGTTTTTTCTGGGGGAAAAAAGGTGGAAAACAGCTCAGAAGTTTACTTGGGAGGAGGTGGACACCCCCCCACCCCCAAAAACAAACAAACAAACATAAACCAACCAACCAAAAAAACCCCAAAACAACAACAACAAAAAAAACCCAAAAAAAGGTCAGGAGAAAGCAGGCCTATTTTATTAGGGTGTGGGACGCAGATCTGTTCTGCTACTCCTCTGTCTCCTCCTCCTCCCAGAGAGAAGACGGAATTGTACCTTGACCCCTCTGGCCACCAACCAGCTCCAGAACCAGGAGAACCAATGCTGCAAGGTTCGGGCCCTCTTCCATGCCACCCTTGACCGCCACAGCTCAGAAGAGGAGCTGGAGCGTATCAACCGAGAGTTTGCCGCCGAGAAGCGAAAGTGGTCCCAGGTCAGCAGGCTTGCCTGCTGCAGCGACAGCAACAACACCTCCTCCAGTGACGAAGAAGTGAAGAACTTGTGCGCTATGTCCTTCCGGCCTGTGGCAGAGCAGGCCGATGGCCTGCACGCCAGCCCAAGCCCCGTGCTGTTCAGTGCCTCCCCTCCCAAGAGACTCCAGCCCCTGGTGCGGAGCCCAGCCTCCAGACCTTTAATCTTCACAAGCGTTGGGGCGGGCCTTGAGCAAGTCATGCCTTGTAAGAGACATCGACAAGGATATGGGGATAAGGTCAGCAGGCCCAGCCTTGACCTGGAAAAAATGCAGCAGGTAAGGCAGAACTTCATATGAGGAAAGCAGCACCACTTGAGAGAAGGTGGTGTAAGCAAAGATGGAAAAGGGTTACTGAGGCAGGGTTCAGTAAAGTCATAGGGTTGTTTCTTGTGATCGCAGCTTCAGAGGCATAATTGGTATTTCTGCTGTCTGTCTGGGATAAACTAGGCCAAAGTGTAGATACTTCTCTTGAGAGGTAAAGCTGCTGCTACTTGAGTGGCTTTTGCTACTGTTGGGCTGTTTTCTTGCTACCCCCATTAGGAAGGCAGCACCCATACTGACCAGTTCATTGCATGACACAGGAACAAAATCACTGGAGTTCGTTTTTGCCAAGTTACCCCTGCTGCCATGAGCTAGCCCATACCATTTACTCCAAAATAAATTAATTGCTTAGGGGCATATAAAGAAATATCTTTGATGAAAGTGGTTGTAAACTTGATGATACTAGGTATTTCCACACTTCTTGACCTCCTTGGGCCCAGACCTTTTTATGCCTCCTAGGAGTTTTACAGCAATGTAGAACAGTGCTTTTTACCTTTTTAACACTTTACAAATACCACCTGTTTACAGTTTGCTTTAGATGCAGTTTACTCTTGATTTTGCAGGACTTTTGTAGGGGCCTGGGATTGAAGTGTGTAAATGCTAGGAGTTTGCCTCATCTCTGCAGAGGGTGGGAAATGGTGGGGTGGACTACCCTGTGCAGTGCCCATCTGGTGCCTTTCTTTCAGAAGGTATTGGCATGGAGTTAGTATTTTAGCTTGCTCTTCGTTATTTGTTTTTCTTGCACTGGTGTAATGTCAGTTTGAAAGAGTATCTGCAGACATCTGCTGATCCTGGTAAATTGCAGTAAGTTAAAGATGGTTATTTTCAGTTCTGAATTTCCTCTCATTAGGGAAGAATTTCAGTGCCTCTCATTGGTTGGATGTACTAGTTTTAACCTCACTAACAACTCCCCCTTTAAGCCTACAAGATGGACCCACTAGAAGAAAGGACTATGTATTTATTTTCCAAGATCTATAAAAGTGAGATGCCTCCATTACATTGCCGCTTGTTCTCAGTCCTGCTGGCAGCATGCATCCCATGAATACATAATGCAGAGATTTGTGGTTTCAGTACAGTTTTCCTCACCCCCTCTTTGCCCTTCTCGCCAAGTTTCTGCTCACAGAACATTCAAAAGGCCCAGTCTTGCATTTCACATCATCCAAATCTTCTACTGATACTGACAGACTTTAATTAGTCCCACATCCTAATGAGAGGAGAAAAAAAGCTGGTAAGACTGTGCCCAGCAGCCTTTTTTTCAGAGTGCATGTTAAAAAATGGAGAAATTTTTCTTTTGGCCCAGGTGCTTTCTCCAATTTGGATAGGCTCTACCTGCTCTGCCTTAAATTCCCTTCAGCAGTGAATTTGGGAGTGTGTCGGTGAAGGTTAGCGGCTAATTTAAATAAGCTTTCCGAACTGTTGTGGTTTTTCTGGGAAACCTTGTGAGAATGATTTTCTTCCTGGTCCGTCTGCTCTCTACGCTTCTGGATTAATTGTGGCAAAGATTTTTTGAAAAAAAGTTGAAGTCTAGAGTGGAGATGGGGGCGTGTTTTTTAAATAACATTTTTACTGTAGGTGTCATTATCACTTCTAGGTTGTTGAATCCTTGTAATAAAGAAATGATATTCAGCTAGTGGTGTCAGCTTAAAAGTGTACTTTGGGGCAGGGGAGTGGGAAACATGAGCATCGTAACAGTGTTTGGTCATTTGTATTACTTTTATAGTTTTAATTGGTTAATTTTCAACTGTAACATCTTGAAGCTTTATGATGACTTCTTGGTCTGGGAAATCTTGTTCACTGCATGGCTTTGCTTGCTACCTGTACTTGTTTCTGCTACAAAAATCATGACAGAAATAACAATAGTGTTGCAGATTCAGTCGTCTACTGACGTTTGGGTTCCCATAGCCTAGCTAAAATCAGCGATCTCATTTCTTACCACAGTGATCTCAAATCTGGGTTTCGTTCTGAGTTCTGCCACAAAATCCCTGTATGAAGCTGGGCAAGTCTCGTTCAGTCCCTCCATTCCCCACCTGTAAAATGGGACCAGGGTGTTTCTTTCTTGGTCTGTTTTCATTCTCCAACAAAAATGCGTCTTACTAACTGTCTGGGCAGCGCTTGGCATCATGTGGTTTTTAGTCAGGTAAAGAATGCAAATGAGGAATGATAATATTAAACTAGCTACTCTAAGGTGTCATCTGGGTTCTGAACATGAAGTTATTCTTTCTTTGTGATTCTTACCCTTACTATCATGTTCTTGCCCATGAGAATACACCTGAAAAGCTTGATCAGATGGAAGCTTTTCTGAGCAGTAGGTGTGGTTTTCACTCTTGTCCCTGAGCCTCACTTCCCATTCCTGCATCTTTGTGAAGCTGGCAGATGACAAGGAGTATCAGGCAAGATTAATTTGTGCCAGAAGCAACTGTGTTCTGAGATGAGAAGATACTTTTGGGTGTATAACATGGTATGGGTTACTCGAGGGTGGGTGAAGAGATGCCAGGTGCTTTGTCTTTGCATCAAATCCAGTTTATGTTGGATGGTGATGGAAAATTGGTCCAGAGAGTTGTGGCATGGAGTGGCTCTGTGTGGGCATGTTTAAGCTATTCTTAGGGTTGAACAGACAAAGCAGCTTTTGCAGGAAGGCCATGGATCAGTGGCATGTGGTGTCCAAATGTCTTCCTGTGTTCCAGTGATTTGGTGCCTTTTGGTAAGGAAGGGGAGCAAATTTGGGAGAGACAAGTGTGTTGGGGGCAATCTAAGTGCTTTTAAGGGGTTAGGGAATTGCTGTGCTTGTACCTCCATGGCCTGTGGATAAACGGAAGCCTCCGTCATCTGGGCCTTTCAGTTCAGCCTCCATCAGCAGGAAAGGCTGCACAGGAGCAGGTTTAAAAAGTCCCATTCTGGTTGGGTGCAAGGCCGTGCCTTTCTAGCTTCATGGGGCAGTGTGATTCTGCCCCAGCCATGAGTTTGGACAGTTGGTGGGTGTATTTCCCACCCTGGCTGGCTGGTCAGCTGGCCACCCAGCCTCTTCCCTACTGAGGCTGAGCAAGGGAAATTCAATACTCACTTTTTTTCAGTCCTCCAAAGGACTAGAAAATTAGCTCAGAAGACTTCTTCCTTTCTTTGCCTAATTGGGCAGAAATACCCTGGCTCGTGCAGACACCCGTGTTGCCGCAGTGAATGCCCTCTCCCAGCCGCCCCTTGATCATGGTCCTTGGACAGCAACCTCATTACACACAGGCCCTGCTGCCAGCCACTTGCTATTTAATGAAGGCCGTGCGTGTCTGAGTGAGACTGGGGTTGCTGCCACCCTGCTAGAACCTCAGCAGACCTGACTTGGCAAGGCTGAGAGCACGAGGTCAAGGACAGCAGGGACATCCTTTGTTAGCTTGAGGTGATGATACCCCCGATACCAGGGGATGCGAGGGTCAGCCGAGGTGTAAGGAAGTCCAGGGTGTCACAAAGACTCCTTGGAACTGCTGAGCTCATTCCCAGGGGATGAGGGTAATTCATCTCGGCAGGTTGCGTAAACAGATAGAGAGGAAGAAAAGGGTCTGTCTTCCTGTACCATTTAAGGGGACTGGCTGGAGCTCCTTTGAAATCTACTTTCAGCAGCTTGAGAAGTCAGAGTGCAGCATTTGCAGGGAGAGAGATCATAAAAGATGCCTCTTGGAGGAGAGCACCTCTGGGTTGGCAGGATGAGAAATCTAAATTGCTCTCATTTATGTGTGGGTAGGTGGCTGGTAAGGAAAGCATCACTTTAAAGTACAAGGCAGAGAGTTTGGGTACATGGGTATATTTCCCATTATGCTACCAAGCCACTACGTAGTTCTGAACAAGTTATGAAACCCTTCTGCCATGGTTTGCCTGCATGTATGAGTAGATAATATCAAGCTTCCATTGTCTTATGGAAGCTTAATGCATTATTTAAAATGCTCCAAGATCCTAGGATGAAAAAGGTCAGCACAGAAGAGAAAAACATGTCCTGTATGAGCATTTGGATAGTAGTCCTTCTGCTGAATATTTGAATACTGGCATTTTGGTTGGACTGGGCGATTGGCACTGAAAGCTTTCTTTGGGCCGGTGTTGCTTGCACAGAGGCTGCAGGATGGCATTTGCCACACGTGGCCAAGGACCGGTGTGTGACCCCTGGTACGCTGGGGTCTGGGCTTCAGGCTGCTAATGGCTCCAGGGTGAGATTTCCATATCCTTAGCACAGCTGGGCTTTGCCCTTGCCTGTTTCTCCAGGACTTGACAAATAGCTTCCAGATAGAGAAATGTGTGAGCTTGTGAGTCCTTTTCACCTCTTGGCCTCCCATTTTTGAATCCAGGCCCTGTCAGTTTCTGAAAATTGTTATCATCTGTTTGCCTGTCTGAGCTTGCCTCTGTGCCGAGGGGGTGCCGGAAAACCCACTGCTGGTGCTGGTGGTAGTTTCATCACTGTCTCTGCCCTGGGCCTCGCTCTCCAGAGTGACTGAGCAGAGTTCAGGGGCTGTGCTGAGCGTAATAGCTTACACCATTTCCTAAGGGGCCCAGTGCCAGAACTTGTCTCTCCCAGGTGTGAAAAGTTGGGCCATAGCAGTTCTTTGTCCCTGGGTGCAGTAGACTGCTCGTTGAAGCAATATAATAAGGAAACTGTTGCAGAAACTGATTGCGCCATTACAGAATGAGAAATCCTGCTTCTGGTAACCTCCTGCAATTTTGCTTTTATTTTTCACCCCCAGAAATATTCTACAACAGCTGTTCCTCCAACACAGAAGCCCCTGTCTATCTCACCCCTGCCAGCATTTGGCACTGAAGCAGCCAGCAAAACAAATGCTATGCCTGGCTGCTGTGAGGCCATCCTAGCATGAGAAAGTTTGGGGCTGAAAAAGATTGATTGAATTGTCTGGTCTACTTGCCTGCAAGGATGTAGCTCTGTGGCAGGAGGCTCTGGGGCTCTATAGACATGTATCACATGAGTGGGCAATGGGGCATGGTAGAGGTGTCTCATTCTTTGTGCCTTTGGAGGAACTGAGGAGATGTTCTCTTCTGGTTTGATGTCTGGTATAAAGACTCTTTGGCTCAATGCCACCCAGCTGATGTCTGGCTTGCTGATTAAGGCATTTGTAGTCTGACAGTGGCAGGGAGAGGGAGGGTTGGAAGGAAGGGTGCCTTCTGAGAACACCCAGGTCTGGGAGGTAGAGAGAGACTCAGTAGTGAGGGAAGGCATGAGGCACCCCACCCTGCCCCAGGGAGGTGATTATGACTGCCAGGCAGCAGCTCTCTCTTTCTCTGTCCCCTAAGTGTTCCCTGGATGATTATCTAATCCATGCAAAAACATGCTGTAATGCAAGTGCCTGTGTGCTGCCAGGGCTGGATGAATCAGAGCATGAGAGAGCAGTAACCCATGCAGAACTTGGCCTAGCTGCTTCCTAGAAATGGTAATGATTTCCTCTTCTTGCCTGAAGGAGGCAAGTGAATTGACTGTGTTGTCACTTAAGTGACTGTAAGGCTCACCTGCTGCCATGGTGCCAGCTTGTAAATGCCAAGGGCAAGGCAAGTAGGATAATCTACTATTTCTAAGCTTTCATCATTAATCAGCATGACAGAGGTTAGAGCATTCTCACAGAATAGTTGAGTTTGGAAGGGACCTCTGCAGGTCATCTTGTCCAACCCCCCCAAGCAGGGTCACCTACAGCCAGTTGCTAAGACCATGTCCAGGTTCTTTTGAACATCTTTAAGGATGGAGACCCTGCTCCCTCCCTGGGCAACTTGTGCCAGTGCTCAATCACCCCCACAGTAGAAGTGTTTCCTGATGTTTAGAGGGAACTTCCTCCTGTGTTTCAGTTTGTGCCCATTGCCTCTGGTCCTGACACTGGGCACCACTGTAAAGCGCCTAGCTCCATCCTCCCTTCAGATATTTGTACACAATGATAAGATCCCCCTGAGCCTTCTCTTCTCCAGGCTGAACAGTCCCAGCTCTCTCAACCTCATCTCATAGGAGAGATGCTCCAGTCCCTTAATCGTCTTTGTAGCCGTCTGTTGGACACTCTCCAGTAGCTCCATGTCTCTCTTGTACTGGGGACCCCAGAACTGGACACAGTACTCCAGGTGTGGCTCACCAGTGCAGAGTAGAGGGGAAGGATCACCTTCCTCACCAGCTGGAAATATTCCTCCTAATGCAGCCACGGATACCATTCACCTTCTTCACGGCAAGTGCGCATTGCTGGCTTATGTTCAAACTGGTGTCCACCAGGGCCCCCAGATCCTTTTCTGCAAAACTGCTTTCCAGCTGGGTGGCCCCCAGCATGTACTTGTGCTTGGGGTTGTTCCTCACCAGGTACAGGACTTTGCACTTCCCCTTGTTCAACTTCCTCAGGTTCCTGTCAGCCCATTTCTCCAGCCTTTCGAGGCTTCTCTGGATGGCACCACAACTCTCTGATGTATCAGCCTCTCCTCCCAGATTTGTGTCATCAGCAAACTTGCTGAGGGTATGCTCTGCCCCATCATCCAGGTCATTAATGAAGATGTTGAACAGGACTGGATCTAGTATTGACACCTGGGGTACATCACTAATTACTGGCCTCCAACTAGACTTTGTGCTATTGATCACAACCCTCTGAAAACTGAAAACCCAGTTTTCAGTTCACCTCGCTGTCTGCTCACCCCGCCTGTACACCTACAGCTTTTCTGTGAGGTTATGTGATCTCTGTACACTGTTGAAATACAGAATTAATTTCTGTGCAAGTCTGCTCCAACTCTGTGTGGCACTTCTCTCTTGCCCCATGACATCTGTTGATACTATGTTCGCCTTTCAGGTGTGCTGCTAGCAGACTTTCATTCTGATCACGCATCTCTCCTTGGACCTCTTACACCATTGTGTCAGCCCTGGCAGAGTGTGTGTTGGCTTGTCCGTTCCTAGAGCCAAACGCTTCTGCTCTTCTCCCTTAATCCCTTCCTTCCTTGTTTTACCTGAGTGCATTTTTGATCTGGTTTTGTAATGCATGCAAAGGAGCAACAGTTCAAGGGAGAAATGGACGAGTGAGCCACTGTATTAGTGTTTCTGTCTGGAGTATTTATCTATCTCTCTTTACCTGAATATCTGGCCATGTACCTTTGCTGCCTTTTCCTGGGAGCTTGCATGTTGGTGAATAAAGCTGTTTGGACTACCATGGGGCCTAAGTGCCATCTGGGCTGTCTTCAAGCGTGAGCCAGTAGCTACAACATCTGCTGAAACATCTGAAATCTGGTTCCTTGAGATGCTGCTTTGAATCATGAAAGAGTGGGGATTAGGTTGGTCAGGGCGATTTGGAGTGCACCAGAGAGCTTGGTTGAGGAAAACGAAGATGAGGGAAGGAAATTAGATATGGCTGAAGTTTGGGAGAGTATGTGCTGAAGGCAGGAGAGATCTGTGGGATGGGAAGGGAAAGAGGAGGGTAAGAAAGGATGGAGACAGAGCTAGAGAGAGTAATTTTGTCGTATTAAGATTCCCAAAGGGACAATAATAGCACCTGGCACCAGTGGCAGTAAATTATGAGCTCGAGGTTAAAGCCAAAGGCTTATCATTTCGATTGGCAGGCTTGCTGGCTACCTTCCCAACCCTGCTGTCTTTCTTTTTTTCTCTAAGCTCTAAAGCCTGGTAAGAAGGTATTAGACTAAAGCTGATTCTTTGGCTGCAGACCAGAGAGAGGATATCAAGTGGGCATATGGGCACCACTGGCATGTGTCCTTGGGATATGACTTAAGGAGAAGTCCTGAGTGATGCTGGTGATACTGTGTGAAGGTTGAACTCTTGGTGTGACTCTGAGGGGTACGTAGGCCTGGAGGGAGCAAATTTTGAAGGGGGGAGGGGGGGAAGGTGCTCCCACCTGGAAGTGGCTGCCAGAGTCTCTACATGTGAATGGACAAGGTTGGGGTTTTGACCTCTTTAGCATTTTTCTCTCTAAGTACCACAGAGAATAATTCCTGCTGAACTAGTAGAAGGAAAAGCCCAGTCTCCCCTATCTACTGGCAGTGGTTTATGGTGGGCTGCCAGCAGGCCACAAAAACCATCACTCGGCAAAACCTGGAGATCCTAACTGCAGCAACAGCACAACTGGTTAAAATGCGATTTGAAGTGGAGTGAATGGCAGTCACAGAATGGGCACTGGGTTGGATACCCAAGGGTGGCCATCCTGCAGCATATCCCTGTTCCATCTCTTGTGCATTGGCTGTTGCAGGTCCTTCTTGGAGAAGGTTTTCCAAAGGATGTTGTTTCTTGTTTTGACACAGTACAGTGCAGAAGGATAATGCTGGCACGTTCCCTTTCCCACTCTCTGAATTCAGCCCAAGTAGCCTCAAGGGCCTGGCAGATTAAGTGGTTTTGCTGCAACCTGTTTATACTTACCAGCAAGACCAGTTAGTAGATGTTGCTTGGAGGTGAAGGTCAGGACCTTCTCTATAGAGAAGTCCTGTGGAATAGGGCTGGATTGTTCTCGCTGCCCCCAGCCTTGGTGTGTCTGGACTAGAAGGGCTACCTGGGTTGGGTCCCAATGTGGCTGTTGAGTTGGCCAGATACCTCTCCCTTCCCACTCCTCCCTCAGCATGTGGCTCACTGTGATACAAATATCTCATCGTTGCCTGGGGAGAAAAGGAGTTTGCAGGCAGCTTCACCATATGCTGCCACTGCCCGTGTTGTATTTGGTCTGCGGGTGAACGGATCTCTCTTCAGGCATGTTACGTTACATCTTTTGCTTATGATAACAACCTCTGAAAAGGGGAAAGCCTTACAGTTTCCTACTTTGGAGGATCAGTGAGGTGAGCTTGAGGAGACTGGAAAGGGTAAAAGGCTATTTGGAACGAAGCTGGTTATTCCTTATGTAGTCCAGAGAGTGTGTGGTGGCAGTTTTCTGCTTGCTTTTCTGACTTTATTAAACAGATTAAGAAACTGAAATGAATGGAAGAGATAAGTTAGGCTTTTTCTTTTGTTCCTACCCTAGCACCACCACTAAGCGTTGAATTCCCAGCTTAAGCACTTACACAAGTGACTAGTCTCTTAGAAATCAGCACCCACAAGGTAACAGCAGCTGCTACTCCTTAAAAATCGGGCAGTAAGAGACTTGTTCAAAGCATTACACAGAAGCGATGGTAGCGAGGAATGGAAAGCAAGAGCTTGTTTTTCCCTTTACTTTCTGCTGGCACTGCCTAGCTTCCTATCTCTGAAGTAGGACACCTTCTTTGTTCAGCAGGGCTTGGCACCGGTGTCTGAGAGGTGACACAGGTGTGCTCTGCACCCTGCAGTCTCCCCATGGGGCAGTGCCTCTGGCTGAGAAGGAAGGAGGGAGGTGGTAGTGCAGGTTTGGAAACAGCAGAAACAGGGCGGTTATGTGATGGTGCAGATTAACTATTAATGGTGGGCTTTTGTGCTCCAGTTTTGCCGCCACAGACTGAAAGCAAGCAGCTTGTCTCGGAGCATGTCTGAGACTTAAAAATGCAGCAGCCATTACTGTTTATTGGGCAGAAGCTGGCTGTGCTTTTAAGGCCAAGCCTGTGACTAGAGTAAACACTCTAGGAAATACGGTTTTTGAGACAAGCTTTGGCGTGGTAGACTAGCCAGTCTGGCTGTCAGCAACACAGCTGTCCTTGGCGTAGGCTGGGGTTTAGCTCTGATTTTCTGCCTTAGCTCTGAATAGCCTCTCCATTGTTGGCTTACATGAGAACTGCACTGCTGGGCTCTGCTCGTGCTTTCTTTCAGCCTGTTGATGTCAATGGCAGTTTTGGGCATTGGTCCACAGCTCATCTGACAGGAGGAGGCACTCGATAGAGGCATCTATTTCTCATGTAGATGGAGACAGAGTTAAACCGGAGCAGATTCACTTCTAAAACTCCCTGCCCTAATTACTGGCTGCATTCCCAGACACACACATTCCCAACACACTTCTTGTTGAGCTGCAACTGGTTTTGAGGAAATGGTGACTGAGAAGTCGGAGACGAACCTTCCTTCTCCAAGCCAAAAACATATAATTACATTTTTTTCTAAATTCAAGGTTTCAAAAGCATAGGTGTTCTGGGGGCCACAGGTAAATTAAAAAAAGCACAAATGAAGATACTTAAGAGAAATCCTGTTAAGTGTGCTGGTTTTCTTCATCGAAATAATCTTTTCAGTCTCCTGTTTGACTTTCCTAGCTTGTGCAAAGCAATTTCCATAGGAATGAATTTGCAAAACTGAGAATCCTCTGGAGTGCTAGGAACTTAATGTAAATGAGAAGTCTGTGGTCATGTCTATACTAGGGCAACCTATATCTTTAATTCTAAAAATGTGCTTGTGTTTTAAAATTCTGACATATCCTTGCAAGCTATAATTTCACCTTCATGTGTTTGATTATGGAAAAAATAGGTTGAGCAGTTACACAAAAGATGAAACCCTGAATCGTTTTGCAAGTTACTTCGCAATCGTATTGTAAGCATGCTCATTTTTGACAGCATAGATAAGTCTCTTGCCTACTTGCAGAGGCTTTAGGAAGTCCCTATCTTGCATATCATTTCAGAGGCTCATCAGACACTCCTATAGGCTCTGGTGTGATGGTATGTGGGCATAATATAATTCAGAAACCAGAAACAGTTTAACAAATCATTTTCCAAATTGCAAAGTTAGTGGATATGTGCAGTTCCTAGTATAGGTAGAAATGTCCTTAAAATGGGACATAAACCAGTCAGATGTCTGGTTTTCTTACTGCTCTAAACATGTTACTTGTTACATTGCAGGAGATGTGGTTTGCAGCTGGAGAAACTGTCATAGGTCAGGGAATGCCTTGGGCTTGTTCACGAAAGTCTGTTACCTCTGTTGTTTTCTGCATGTGCAGGAAAGATGGACAAGCCACACATAGGAATGTGGTGTACCTGGCCAGATGCTAAGACTGTATATTAAGCATACCTTAATGTAAGTCTTGAGACCTAAGCTGTGGTGCTTTGTTCAGAGCTCTGACTGAAATAGCACAGTGAGTTCATGATACGTGTATTTTCATTGTAGTTCTGAATTTGATGTACTATCAAATCAAGTTCTTAACTTATTTTCAACTTAGTGTAATTTCTTGTCATCCTCTGAATAACACGGCCAGCTCTGTTAGTTTCTAAGTGTTGTTAGAGGAACGAGTGTAATTCTAAGTAGTGGAAGTGGTACTCTTGGAAAATGTTTTTTGAGCAGAGAGACTTCTAGTATGGCATCTTTTTAGTATTCTTATATCTTTTCTTTCATCATATGCCTAATGTTCTTTTCAAGTCTGACTGCTAGAAGAAGTGTGAACGGCATTTTTGATGTGCTAATTCTTCCTTTCTGCATTTTGCAGACTTTTTTACTATGGGCAGTTATGCTCAACAACCTATGGAAAGACCCGAGAGAAGAGTGAAATGTAAACCACAAGAAGCTGAAAAAAAATCAGATTGCTGTCTCATGATGTGGTTGCTAGTCGGGTTAGAAGTAGAAAGCAGCAGTAACTACTGCTGCGACTGTGAGACTTGCCTGTGTCGCTTGGTCCACTGTATAAAACTCTGTACTGAGCTGAGACACTGGTTCATTTGCTTTCCAGGTACAACCATACAAATCACTCTAACACCCTCAAAACTGTTCATATAAATGTGGTAGACATTTCTGCTTTTATTATCGATCTTTCTCTGCACAGAGGATTTTAATGAACTTGTCCTTGAGGCATTAGGTTTGCTTTTGTACTCTGCTTGTTCTTCTTTTAATAAGATGATCTGAACTTTTGCCCTTCTCCGGTGTGGTGGGTGAACGAGCCCTCTTGGTCCTAGGACATGACCATTTCCTAAGTATGAGATGGGCCAAAATCCTGAACTGAAAAAAGGAAACACCAAAATTATTTGTGTGTTAAAATTGATGCATGTTATGAGCACAGGCGTGTGTTACACAGGCTCTGATACAGATCTTACAGGCTTTTGAGTTGAAAGTTTATTTCCAACTATTTGGAAAGTGGATCTTGATGCAGACAATTGAGTGGCATACATGAGGTCAGCAGTTCTCTGACTAGTTCTTTGTGCATAGGTTCCGGCACAGCTCTGAGGGTTGCCTTGCTCTGCTAACTCCTGTTCAGAAGGGTAGTGGCCTGCTTCTGGCTCTGAGCTGGCACATCACTGCTCTTCCACAGGGGAGGTTCAAACAGTTGACAGGAGTAATGTGCATCCTGTGCTGGCACCCATGATCAGGCGGAAATGCTGAATCTCGGCACATTGAAGAGTCCAGGGAAAAGCACTGTTTGCCAAATTGGTTGTATTGCTCCTTGTGCTGGGGAGGCTTCCCTGAACTGGCTTCTCTGTCATCTTGAGCCATGTGCAGCCATGAGGATGTGAACAAAGGGGATGCAACAGGGTATCGGAATCCACAAATGCTGATCACCAGCACTGAAGGGAACCATACACCTACTTAGGAGGAAGGACGGAGCACCGGGTGGGGGATACTGGCTCCTTGGAAATCCTTGCAAGCTGTTTGCATGGGTACAGGCCTAGGCTGGCCCTTTCAAAGTTGGTAGGTCAAGCCCCATCACAAGCCCTGAGCTTCAACCTGCAACTACCATCCCATGCCCCGTGTGCTGTGTAGTGTTGTGCTGTGAAGCAGGTGTGGGCGGGCACTGCTGCAGGTGGGCACAGGAGAACGTGCTCCGAGCACAGTGGTTAGTTACATATAGCATGACTGGATTAGCTCCCTGGAGTAAGAGACCTTTACCCTATTAGCTAGCCAGCCACTGCAGCATGTTCCCTTGTCACTAACATGTATGTGAGGTTCAATGGGGCAGGGGGACAAGTAGGTGGTAGGGTGGGAATGTGGGAACAGTTGGGTTACATCATCATTTCTCTCTGGTTATTAGTGTTCTACTATTCCCACTTCACAGATGTCTATTTGAAGACAAAAAATGGTGTCTCTGATTTGTTAATCATCTTCTGGCCTGTACTTTATAATGTAGTACTTGTTAATGTAAAATTATTTTCATGTGCTGAGGCAAACAAATGGCATCTCACAAATAGGCACAGTCATGTGAAAGAAGATGCTGAAATATGCTGCAGGGCTGTGCAGACATGACATGTACGTGTGTGTGTGTGTATCTGGGAGAAGGAGGAGTGGGACTCTATGCCCTGCGTTCAGACTCTGTGGAGCCCAAGCAAGCCCCGTGGCTCGGAATGCTTGCTTGTTTGCTTGAGATGGGCTTGTTTTGGCTTCCCAGAGCTGTTTATGCAGTCAGTCTGCATTTGGCTTTCTCAAAGTTTCTCCACTGTCCACAAATTCAAGTTCTCATCTGAAGACATGACCTTATGTGTTTTCTGCTTAAAGTTGCCTTAGTGAGTGCTCCCAGCAGTACAGGCTGAACCCAAGGCAAGGGTTCCCATGGGTAATGTCCTTTGCACTCAACTGGAGAGAGTGGGAGGCAATTCAGTCACCTTTTGAGGTTTCTGTTATGAAGAACAGGCCATGCCTGCCTTCCTGGCCACTGAAAAATCCTTTCCTGATTTAGTGTGAGGAGTATACCCCTTGTTGCCCTTTTTTGAGAAGCTCTGCTAACCCTCTGGCTAAGAATCTGCAGAAAAGGTCCATATTTTGGGTTCTCCCTAGACAAACCCGTTGATCTCCATTGGACATTTTCTGTGGTGGGTTAGAGATAGATACAGTGTGTGTTTTATACCTCCTGAAAAGTCCCTTGTGCTAACTATACCATCTAGGGGAGGTTTTGGGGCTGACAAACAGGCATTCAGGTCCAAGAATTTACACCTTTAACTTTAAACACTTAATACCACCACCTAAACCATTTAGGTTAGCTCGAAAAACATGATGAAGTTGACTTAAAAATCTAGACTTGAAACAATTTTGAGCTTCTTTTTTTCTTTTGCCTTCCATGTATGCAGCGCTCTTTTCCTCTGCTGGGGTGAACCTGTGCAAGAGTGCACTCTCTTCTGGAAGTTTGGTGTTCCAGATGCCTAGGCTGTTCGCTCTTTCGCTGGTATGCACAAGGCCCTGTGGCTTTCATGGAGCCTTCGGAGCGTCTAGTTTTTTTTCAGTTAGCTGAGAATGGTGTAAAGGTAACCTGGCACACACTCTGGTAGTGCTTGTGTCCTTTGGGTTCGGAGCAGCCATCTGTGTATTCTCTTCCTCATTGTGTCCCTGTAATGTCACAGCTGACAAGACTCTACACCTTTCACTGATATTTATTTTTTTTTTTCCCCCCAGCGTATACAGCTGTGTGACTTTCAGAGCCCTCTCTGTCTCCCTGCTTAGAGGAAACTATGTTTACTCTGTTGCCTGACTTGTGCTAATGTCTTAACCCCTTCTTGGTGTGCTCGAGGACAACATTTTAACAGCAAATGGGTGGAATTGTTTGGGGCTGCTTGTTTCAAGCCCTCAGCACTGTCATCTCTCATGTGCTGCAGCAGCAGAGCTGGGGGGAATAGGATAAAGCCGCAGGAGGCAGCGTGCCTTCTGCCCTAGCTCTGCCTATGGCAAAAGTCTGTGAGGAGGGAGGGCTTTGGAGTCACGTCCAAGCGCCAAGCCAAGGCTTCAGTTAGCAGTCACAAGCTGGGACTGCAGAAGTGAGACAAACTTTAGAGACATCAGATGATATGTTAGACTAGACTGGATGTTCCCTGTGGACAGTTTTGGAGCCAAGGCCAAGAATGAAGGGAGGAAACGGTCACGTTGGCAACCCCGAATTAAAAGCCTTGTAAGCTTTTTCTCAGGAGCTGCTACCGTGCCTGCCAGCTGTGAAACTAGACCCTCCTGGCCCTTCGTACCCCTCCTCCCTTCCCAGGCTCTAGTGAGCAGGAAGGGTGAGCGCAGCATTTGAACTTTGGTAACTTTGGCATGTGCAGATGAGTGATACGGAATTAATGAATCCTGTCCCTTCTTTGTATTTTTGTTACTCCACAGGTGCTGGAGTTTTTGGTCAGGTCTGCTTCCTGCACAAATGGAGCTTTGCATTTTTTCCAGGCCTCAAAGAAAACTCAGCGAGGGATTTGGGGTTGGCGAGGAGTGAATAGATGAACCATCTGATGTACCCTGCAGATCAGCAGACTCGGACTCTGCCAGACCAGCAGGGGAAGTGGCTGCTGAGCCAGAGATGCTCCATACAGAGTGTTCACTTCCTCTATCCCCAAATTCCAGTCAAAGGGCTAGTGGTAAAAGTGCCAGGGCAAATCTGTCCTGTTTTATCTGTGCCCAGAGGGACAGGGCTTCTGTATGGACCAGAGCATATCTGGAGACCGTATGCCACAATGATGACAGAGGAGCAGTGAAAAACCAGAGTCACCAGACTTTGTCTACAGACAGACAGAGTCTGCTTAGACTACAGCTGTGTAAGTAGGTAGCTGTGTCTGCATTAGCTGTGGCTCTAGTGTGATATTCAGGGAGAACTTCAAAAAAGCAGCCTGTAATTTGAATAATTTTGTCTGCTCTCTGGGCCTTGGGAGCAGTGGGAATTCGGATGCTCTGCCAGGTGGCAGACCTTGCTGGCTGGGCTTCGGCTCACTCTTCCGTAGCAGGCATCAGCCAGGCACAGCAGCCTGGTGCCACTCTGTGGTGATCACCTGCCCATCCTTTCAGACTGATATGTGACTGGCTTGTGCTTGTTTAGAGAGCAATCACTTGTGGGATTGACTTGCTGTTCTGCCAGTGAAGACTCACTTGTGGTTCAGGGCCATTTTGTAGTTGCTGTAGGCTCTCACCCATTTCTCTAAAGCAGTGACAGCTGAATCCCTCCTGGGAGTGCACAAAATGAGGTGACTAATGACATCATGTTGGAAGGGATTTTGGTGACCACAGAAGTTATTTTGTTGTGGTTTTCATGGTCCACCGTTTGCTGAGTGTGCGATCCCAGGCAAGTCCCTGCAGTACGCTTTTTTTGTAAGGCCTTGACTTGCTTTTATTCTTTTTTTAATTTGAATTTATTCTCAATGATCACATAGTAATCAGCATTTCCTCTGCTGCCCTGTCCAGAGGTGCTAAGTGGTCAGTGTTTGCGTTAAATGGAGGCTGTGGATTTGTGGCACTTGCTGGCAGAGGTGTTGCCTGGAAAACTGGGGCTCCCCTGCCTGATAGAGATGGGGGCCCTTTATAACAGCGTTGAGAGCCCAAATGTGTTGATGTTTTGCAGGATTTTCAGACAGATTGGAGATAAATGTGGCAAAAAAAGTGTTGATGACCAACTCAACTGAATATGAAATAGAAATAACTTTGTAAAGAGTTCAGAGGCTTTTCAGGATATTCCACAGTATCACCACAGCTTACAGTCTTCAGATGCTGGGATTTGTTTTTGTAGGAGGGAACTGTTGGCCAAACCACTTGAATTAGCCTGTATTTTAAAGTGCTGTGAGGCTGTTTAACTTCTGGTGGAGCAGTCTGCAGACTGTGACAGATGATAACTGTGATTTAAAGCTGTGGCTGAAAGACAGCCCTCCTGGTGCTATGCTGCTGCAGGGGCTGGGCAGGGAGCTTGTGTCTGCATCTGGCACATGGACTTGCTGGGAAGTGGCCTTGCACCCTGGGGCCCAGACAGTGGGTGCTCCCCTGGAATGGGGCATCCCTGGCTGAGGGCTGCTTGGAGTGATGCAAATGCGGAGTACCCTCAGGTGATTGCTGGAAAGGCCTGGCCCCCTTGTTTCTCTGCTGATTAACAGTCATGTGTGCCTGAGACTGAGCCTGGCTGGGGGGTAAGGTCAGCTGGAGTTGCTTCAACTTTACAGCAGTAAGGAGGAGCCTGTGACCTACTCCTTTTCCTTACAGTTTTTTGTACCGCAGCACTAAGAGGTGATGCCCATGCCCTAGCACCACTGATGAGTGCCAGGGAATTTAAAAACTCAGTCCAAAATCAACCTACAAAATAGCTTTAAAAAGGTTTTTGTTTGCTTGTTATCCTCCTAAACTGATCAGGAGGGCAGACCCAGCTTTGTCCCTTGCAGAGTACCCATCACCACGCTGTTGAAAGGATGGGAGCCGTGGCCTGGCTCCCTCGCGCCCTGTGGCGTGGGCACGGAGTGCTGTTTGCCTGGGTGGCAGATGTCTGCAAAAGCAGAGGGCAGTGGGCTGCAGTGTTTTAGCCCAGAGGTGCCTGGATCTGTTGGGTCAGGGGGGGCACCAAAAGCTTCAGCCCTGCTGCTGGGCTCTAGCTGGGGCCTTGGCTGGCTTGCGGGAGCACTGCCTTTGGGGGTAGTGGATCCCCTTCCATTAATTCAACCTGTGCTGTAAAAAGGGCGCTGCTGAAATCCCCCACTTCGTTGGTAACGTGAGGCTGCTGCTGGTTCACCTGCATGAGTGTCTCCCCGCTCTCTGGTGGCTAGCAGCTGTGGGCCTCTGCCCCTGCAGCCCCCCGGGTTGTGTCCGCCCCATGCCACGCGGTGGGACGGAGGTGGGATTCGGTCAAGCAGAAGCCTGCAGCCGCAGTGTGCTGCACAATAGCCA
The DNA here is from genome assembly GCA_013400535.1 of Scopus umbretta. NCBI lineage: Eukaryota > Metazoa > Chordata > Aves > Pelecaniformes > Scopidae > Scopus > Scopus umbretta. Next base: position 26,011 of record VZTL01077292.1, on the reverse strand, counting down.
CTTTGTGCCGTGCCCTGACCTCATCTGCCCACTGCGCTGCAGCTGTGCCCCTGCCCCGTGCCTTAACCCTCTGCATGCTCTCCCCGCCTAAGCAGTGGTGGGGCAGGGGACAGGCTTTGTTCCGCAGCCGGCTGGTGGGGAAGGCTGCGTCTCCTGGCCCAAACCCAGCTCTGGGGGCTCGTAGGGCAGAAGGTCAGGCAGGCTTCTTGATCTCAGATGCCTTCTCAGGAGAGAAGAACCAAGGGGCCATGCTCCCCTAGCCGGCTCGGTGTGTGCACCAGGAGTGGTGTTGGGCTGGAGCTCACGCATCGGTGTTGCCTCTGCAGTGGTGTCTGCTTCACCTCCCTGTCACAAGAAGCATCTTGTTGAGGCCCCTTCAGCTCTCAGCTTATTGGGCCATGGAGCTTCACTGTCTTGCTGTCATTTTTTTGTCTTTATGGACATAGCATCACTGGGCATGGTTTGTCCCTTCACATCAGCCTTCTGCTATGACTTAGAGTGCAGTTTCTCCTCATGTTGTAATGTTTCTTCTTTCAGTTCTTTTTCCGAATGAAGCAACATCATCAGTCTGTTTCTATATTTATTTTCTGTGATAGACATTCAAGCTTGGTCTGCCTCGTTGTTCCTAGAAGACTCTGGACAACCTGGAAAAAACAAGAGTTAGGGAGCTGAGGAGACTTTTTCTTAAAACTTGGTCTGCTTAAAACTTTGTGTCCTGTCAAGAGCTTTAAGATGTCAAGAAGTGACAGACACATCCATTCCTTCAGCCAAAGTGCACCAGCTCTTCTGTGGAACATCCTCAGCAAAACTAATGAAGGGCAGACTTTTGGCCTGCTTGATTTTCTTCTAGAAGTCTGGTCTTTGAGTCAAGTTACAGCACAGTTACTGAATACCGACTTTAAATTTTGAAATCTTTTTCATTAAACAAGTGAAGTCGTAACAAGCTGATTGTATGTCCCTATGTAGTATTTGATGAAGTGTGCTGATTTGTAAATTAAAGAATGAGTTAAGCTGAATTGAGAGTTCCTGTGCTCCCTTGCATGAAACAGACTAAACTGGTTTGAAAAAAAGGTAATAGTTAAAACTGTATCCAACTCTAGACAGGCCCTTAGGTTTAAAACTACAAGCAGATAATAAAATTAAATAAATAATAATAATAACAACTTAAAAAAAACCCGACCAGTACACAAAAGAGCTGTTGCCTTGTCCTATGGACGTAGTGAAAATGAAACCATTCTAAAAATAGAAATGTGCATATAAAAAGCAGATGTATAGTGTTTATTAATATACAGGCTGATATTTTGCATTGTGCACTGATTTAAGAGATTGTTCAAACTCTTAAATATTTGAAAATTAAGCTGTGATGCCTGCCTTTAAACTATTTATTGCCAGAGTTTTAAATATTTATTTTGGAACTGGCAGTAGTGTGACAAAAATTCATCCTTCTTGAAAATTTCACTATTCCTAGAATGACCTTGCATTAAGAATACCTATATTTTGTTTGTTAATATAAATTATAATCATCTGGATATTGCAGTTTGTATACAGTAGTTTGGGTGCAGTAGCTTATGTGTGTAAGCAAATACATGCGTGCACTACTTACCACCTGGGTTAGTTCAGAACTGCTCAAGTCCGTGTTAGAGGACTTGGAGCACTGCTGCTTAATCGGAGATGTCTCCTGAAGCAAGGCTAGACTAGAGAGCTGTGCTCTGAGAGAAGCAGGAGTGGTGGTTCATCTCTGTTCTTAATGTGGTATTTTGATGTGGCAGTGATGTGCAGCAAAGCCACATGTGCCAGTTCAAGGGTTCATTGCTGCATGTCATTCGGTAAATACATAACCCTCTAAGTGATAGTTTCCAGCCCCTGCAGCTTTCTTTTGAATCCAGGTCCAGGATGGAGAGAGTCACTGGGTTATGAGCAGAGAGTATTTGTATAACAGGAGGTGAGATTGGTGGGAGGGTTCTTACGCTGAACTGTTTCTGCTGTTTTCTGGGAGTTTAACCCTAAAATGTTCCAATTCAGCCTTATTTTTAGAGTGAGGCATAGCTCTTGTGCCCTCAGAAAGACTTTCCACATTTCCTTAGCCATGTAATTTCCTCCTTTTAAGTAGAAGCCACAGCAGATCATAAAATAAACTTTCCTTTGTGCAAATAATAGTGCTCCGAAGCTGTAGGTTTCGGCTCTGATGCCAGCAGTTCTGTCAGAGACCAACAGGAGGGACTTTTTAATTGAAACAGGGAGGCTGAGCACGGATGCTGCCTCCTTCTTCCATTTCCTTTTCTGCAGGTGGAAGAAAGTCTCAGAAACCAAGCCCTACAGTTTATTCACACTCTGCTACTAATATTCTCCATGACCTTTGGCAAATCTCTGCTCTTCTCCTTGTCATAGCTCCCAAAAAATAACTCGAGGAAATAAAACTGTACTTCCAGACTGGCCTAGGAATAATCCCGGCGTTAATAAACTGAATGTGTAACCTTTCTTATAGGCCATTCCCTCTGGCTTTAGGCTACTGCAAGACATGTAGCCAAATAAGTGTTATTTCAGCTCTGCCTTGTATCTATGTAAATAGGAGTTAATGAGTTGCTGCATCTCGTGGCTGGCTTGTGACGTGGAGGTCTCCAGAGGGAGGATGAGGAGAGGCTGCCGTGGAAAGTCCCTGGCTGTTGCTAGGCAGCACTGCGTTTTAGCTTCCCCGTCCGAAAGTCTGTGCTCAGGTTTGGCAAGGAAAGGGAAAACTGAGGGATGGAAAACCATACAAAGATGCTTGATTTACTTTTTGTAAAGCCTGGCTTTACTGTGCTGGGTGCAGAGAGCATGTGGGTGCAAGTGAGGTGGAAGCAATTTGATTAAATAGAATAACATTTGATAACTGGCCTTCTATTTATTGGTTCTCAGCTGCAGGATCATGTGGCTGGCTTGCTTACTCTCTGTCCCCCTCCCTCTGTTTTGTCTCTTATGATGATCTTGGACCCTTGCAGTGAAGCTGGAAGAACGCAGACTAGTGGTCTTCCTCCACTTCCAGCCTAAGTGAATGTAGGAAAACTCAGCAGTTCCAGAGTTTCCTCTGCTGAGGTTTATGTTCCAGTTTTACAACCTGCAGATGAGGGGATGCCATATTTTCATTTTACTACTAAATCCATCAAGAGGCACACCAGATGTAGCTGTTAACTAACAAAAGTTGTTATGTAGGGCATCCTGCACTTGCTGCACAATGCAACCTCTTTGAACCGTAGTAATAGTGCAAATAGTAGTAAGTTCCTCATATGATTAAGACTTATCACAACAGCATTGCTAAAAGAGCACCTCTGTTTTCTGCCAGAAGTGTAGGACTTGGGATACAGCTGAGCACTTGAATTCCTCTTGGTGGAGTCTGGCTGGTTGTCCATCCCCACCCACAGGCTAGTTTAAACTTTTCAGTCAAGTCTTTGTCATCCTCTTGTAATTGCTGTGTCTGTTGTTCCTCCTTGTGCATTTTAATAGAAGGCCAGGATGAGTAAATTTAAGGTCTTGCTGCCTCTGCTAATTTGTAGTTGGGAAATAATGCCTTTTGTTGCACCCCAATGGAGTCATCAGGGGATCTGTGGATGGGATCTTGCCAGGCATTGGATCCTGCTGGACTGTATTGGAAAGTGTTGTACTTGCTCCCTGGCTGACAGAGTTGTGTTTAAAGATACTTCTCCCCATTAAATAAATAGCCCTGTAGTGCTGCTGAGGCGCTGTGGAATTTGGTGTCACAACTTTGCTCCATCCTTGGAGGTTCAGCCAAGTACCACTGTAAAGCTCAGCTTTACGGCAGCCTAGAGAAGCTGAGGATCTCGCCCAAAGTCATGCAGTGTGTAGTCAAATGGGATGCGGCAGGGTATGTTCCACTGTAACAGTGCTCTTCCCCTAAAGGATGGGGCTCAAAATCCAGAGTCCTGATTCTCACTTTCATTGCTTGACCCTACTTTGTCTTGCACATTTTTATCCCACCAGTGGGCTTGTGGCTTGAGCTGTCTAGCTTACCCTTCCTCATCCCCACCAGCCAACATTTCACAGCAATCTAGAAGAAAAGCTTATGGAGAGAACAAAACTTCGTAAGACCTCACAACTCCTCACTTTGCCCTTCCCTGCATCCCTGGGGTTTCTCAGCCCCACCAAGTCTCAGTCTTTTTCACAGTGTGGTTGCAGGGGGCCTTAAGAAACGCACTAACCTCACAGTAAATACCAGGCTTACAGTAACTGCCTTGCAGTCTAGCTGGGAACAGAGCCCTGCGTAGTTTTTATAGGAATTCCCGGAGAATTACTTGCTTAGTCGGACAGCACAGGCTTGGGTTAGTTCACTTCATCAGTTCCCTTTGTCTCCTTCTACCTGGTTTGTGCAAAGGCCTGTTGGGTCCTTTTAGGTTAGAAAACTTGGTGCTTTGTTGACATGGCATGCCTCCTGTTGAACCCTTTGAATAACAAAGGCAGCATTAGGATTCACCTACAAAAGGATTAAGAGAAAAAGCTCAAAATCCTTGCAGCACCCCATTTCTCCCCCGTGCATGCTTGGACAGTGAAATGCACTTTCCTCAGGCCCTAAACTACCCATGTACAAGTTTCAAGACTTGATGCAGTGCCTGTCTCTTTTCCAGGCATGTAAGTGGGCTGTGAGTGTGCTGAAGGCTGGATTTTAGATCCAAGATGCTGGTGTGCATAGAAGTGGTGGGTGGGTCTCCAACCCCCTCTCAAAGTTTTGGACAGCTGTGTGGATTGGGACTGCAAAGACTTGCTCATGGGGTGTAGAATGGCAGAGGGTGGTGGTGAAGTGGGACTTCTCCCCTCACCCCCTGCCCAGCAGTATTTTCTACTGGAAAAATAATACATACTTTCACCTGAGCACTGTCTTCAGTTTTGGTTTTTTTTTTTTTTTTTTTTTT
>VZTL01077292.1:0-21089 GCA_013400535.1 Scopus umbretta | reverse complement strand
TTTTTTTTCTTCTGATTTTTTGGGGGGGTTGTTTGTGTGTTTTGTTTTGCTTTTTTTAAAACTTTCTGAGTTTCCAAGGCTCCCTTTACTGTGTTGCTTTTATCTTGTCTTCTACTGGAAAAATCAGGAAGACTACAAACGAAATGAGAGAGGAAGTAGAAAGATCTCACTATTTACCTGTCCACATTGGCAAGATGGTGGGATGGCTTTCCACAGGTCTTCTGTATTAAGAACTTAATCTGAAAAACACTTCAGTTGCTTTGTTAAAGCAGGGGGTGGGGAGAGGGAGAGTGAGTGTTTTCCCACACTTCACAGCTTTCCAACTGGAAAAGGGTAAAAAACAGTCAGAAGCTAGGAAAATCTATTATTTCTTTCAAAAGCTGATGGAGAAGTTTCTTCCTGACGTGCCTCGCATCATCAAGTTTTTCACTATGAAAAATGGAGTTGAAGTAATTTTTTTTTTCTTACAGAAAACCTTCTCTCTTGAAGACTTGATTTTCCACTCTGAGTGGGGTTTTTCTGGAAAATTTTTGAGAGGAAAGAATGATTTTTATTCACTTGCCAACTTTCAGAGTGCTGCCTCAGAACTAGGGTAGAGCAGCAAGTCACCTGTTTATTTCTGAGTAGTTCTGAGTAACTGCTGTTTTAAGTATATCCTGTTTGCTGAGTTGTGCGGTTCATATGTTATGACAACTTTACTGAGTCTTACAGTATATGGCAAAGGGATTTAGGACTGTTGGCAGGTGCTTTTTACCTTGTTTTTAATTCTAAATAAATAAACATAATGAAAATAACAGTTAAATAATGTGAACATCCACATTTACATTAAATAGACTATTTTTTCTTCATAAAAGGAACATAAATTCACCTGCTTCAGGACAGACTCTAACCACTAATTGACAGAAATTAGGAAGAAACTTCCTTTTAGGCAGCTGTTCCAATTCTTCCTCTGTGGAAATTTTTTGCAAATTTTTTTTTTTTTTTGAAACCCATCAGCCACTGCCAAAGGACTCTGTGCAGATTGGGCAAGACAGTCTCAGATTAGGTTGATTACTTGATGACCACCTCTGGTAGTTCTTAATCTTTCATATCTCACTTAACCATCTATCCATCTTGTTTGGTAATTAAATGTTGATGAAAAGAGACTTCCTACAACCTTCCTCTCTCTGTTCCCTCATGCTACTGCTACTAATCCCTGGATTCTGCTTCTCTTTCAGAAGATGCTGCTCAAGAAGAATTGTGGAACGAAGACTAGAGTTATTAAAATTCATGTAAGTTGCCCTTTTCTGGTGCAGTTCCTTCATCTTTCCACATATATCTAAATGTGGTGATTCTCTTTGAACATCTACTCCCAGAACATTATTTCTGATGGTTTTCTGTGGCTTGATCAGCTGCATAACAGAAGTTGCTAGTTGGAGTATAGACTGTAGTTGCAATTTAGGTTAGGTGCTGATGAGGCTAATAATACATCGGCTTTTCCATTTTGGAGTCTATGGGTTCAAAGCTTCCTTGGAGTGAAAGTCTACATCCCTTGCTGTGAGCTCATACAGTTATGCATAGCTGCCCTTTAAGGTGTCATTTGCATCCTTCTTGACCAAGGGAAGTGCTGATCTGAGGTAACAAGTGGTGGTCGGCAGGGGTGAGAAGTACTGGTAGCTAGCTGCAGAAAAGGGACAATACCTGCACGTCTGTAGAACTGTATGGGATGTTGGACTGGATGATGGCAGATGAGAGCTAGATTGCTTGGATGGCTTTGCAGCTGGGATGACACTGCAGCGTCTGAGCATCTCCTCTTTTGAGCGCACACGTGCCTAGCAGGGCTATGTTTGCTCAACTATCCTGCTTGTAGTTTGTGCTGCCTGCACCTCTGAGTCTGTCTCTAGTAGCCCATCCCCTGACTCTTCAGCCAGCCTGTCTCCTTTGTGGGTGCCTTGGCTTTCTTTCGGTCAGTGCTGTATGGTGCTGCGGGAGATGTGTGCATGACCTTGCACATTGCAGCCAAAACAAGTGCCTCAGTCCACTGAGCCCCATATGACCTTCCACATGTTTGCGATGCACAGGCAAAACCAGGTCAGGGTAAAGAAAACAGTTATCCTTTGTGATAAAACTACTACTTTCACTGCAGTAATTATAGCCAGCAATGATGCCTCATAAGAGGGATGAATGGCAGACCAGGGTCCCTCAGGGTTTACACCTTGCTCAGCAGGAAATGGGACTGAAGCTTTTATGTACCTAGAAGTGCTACTGTTTAGGGGTGTGCCATTGGGTGCCCCTGCCCATCACTGCTTTATCCGAGAGGAGGAGGAGCAGGTAGGGCTGGCTAGAGCCTTGTGCAGAGCTGGATGGTGTTTCTCCAACTCCTCATGTGCCTTCTGCTAGGGCACTTCAGTCCTGTCTTCCAGCAGACCCACAATGACCTGATACTTCTGATTGCACAATTAATCCTGATTTGTTACTTATTCTCTTGTGCTCCCGCCTGGATTGTTTTCAGTGGAGCTGTCTTCTGTGTCCTGTGAGCTCTCCCCAGGCTGTGGCTGTCCTTCAGACCCACCAACAGTCTAATCCTGCTGCAATATTTTAGTACAACTTGTTTGTCACTTTCCTTTATCCCTGCCCCACGTGCTTTTGCTGTTTTTGTTTGGTTTTTTTCTGGGTGTCCCTAGGCTACAGCTATTTCCAGTGCTGCTTGGTGACAGTCCCCCAGTCCCTAGGGATTCAGTGACACCTCACTGGGGTGGTTTCCCCTGACACCTTGAGCTCATTATTGCAGCTTACTCTTGTGCCCCTGGAGAATGAGAGGCAGAATTATCCCTTCACTCTCTACTGAGCCCATGTCAACTCACACTAAAATAAACAGCAGAAACTGAAAGCACACCCTTCTGACAGATGGCACAGAATCCACACTTCTCTGGCCAGCCTTGGAGCTGGGACAGTGCATCTACCTGAGGCGCTCGTGTGGTTTCCATGACAATACCACATGATACTTCACAGTCTCTTGTTGGTCTGTCGTGGTGGCAGAGCTGTTAGGTAACAGAGCATTTTTGCTTCCATTTTTCAAATGATTGCTAGTGCCTGCTTTTGTGTACCCAGCTTAGAAAGGAGGCAGCAGGTCCCTGGCAGAATACTTTGCCAAGGTGCCTCAGCTCTGGAAGCAGCTGAGAGAGGTCAATCCCTCTGAAGGATGATGCTGTGTTCTCATCATATAAAAGGAAACCTCAGTCCAGCCAGTAAGACATGCTTGGCACAGGGTTCCTTCTTAGCGTTGCCCAGCAGCAAGACAAGAGGTAACAGGCACAAGTTAAAACGCTGGAAATTCAGGTTGCCCAGAGAAACTCTGGAGTCTCCATCCACGGAGATATTCAAAGCATGCCAGGGCACAGTCTTGAGCCATGTGCTTTCGCTGACCCCACTCTGAGGAGGGAGGGTTGAATTAGACTACCTCTAGAGGTGCCTGCTTAACCTCAACCATTCTGTTTTCTGGCTCTTGCCCAGCACTCAGTAATGGAGTCAGAACACATCAGGGACCTTAGTTCACTTGGGAGGACTATTCTGAGGCCCTACTGAATGTGACCTTTTGCAAAGGATGATAGCAGGAGGCCAGGTGAGAGCCTTGGTTCTCTGTTGCTGAGGGTCTGGTGACACAGGTTCAGTGTTGGGACTTTGCCACTGTGGTGAGGGTGGAAGAAACGAAGACAGATCTCATAGCAATTGGGTTGATGAGCTGTTACAGGAGGAACCAGGCAACTGTCTGTGTCTGAACAGGAAACATCACCATGTGAACCAGTTGGCTTGTGTTGTTGTAGTCCTGAGAAGCCCTGATGCATAAATGCTCCTGCTTCAGCATAGGTATAGAGTGTGCAATCTCTTTCTGAATGGAAGTGGGCAGTGACATCCAGACAGCGTACAACTGGATGGAGATGCAGTGAGTGAACTGATCTAAGGAGCAGACAGGCAACCTAAGGCTTTATGCCAGGGGTTTGAAGCAAGGATACTTGCTTTCTCCCCCAACTGGTCCTGCTGCTGAATAGCTTGAAGGAGAAAGGATTGTCCTTATTCCCTCCTGTGCGAGGACAATGATGATAGTGACCTGCTAGTAACATCGATGAAGCATTTTCATCCTGATCTTGTTGAGGTCAATGTCTCATGTGGCTGTGAGGTCATGCGTGCTTTTAAAAATACCTTCCTTCTGACTGATATTTTGGTTGCCTTGACATCTCGGGGCTTTGCTGGCATGTCAGGACACAAGGTAATCCTCTCTCCTCCATCATCCCAGCTATGCTCTTCCTCCCTCTTCTGCTAGAAATGTCTCCCATGGGAAGGTGAGGTGGAAGGGCAGCATCTTTGCCGTCTAGCACTGAAACACAGTTTCAGCCTTTGGAAATGTTCATGGTCCTTGAGTCTTTCTCAAGCAGGTGATCTAGGCTGGGTCATACTTTTTTGCATGCTGTTTTAACACCAAGGTGCCACCTTGTTGTTCCCTGTACTTCAGCTTGCCATGGGCCAGCTGAAGCTGTGTTAGGCTACAGCCTTTTTACTTGCTTAGCAGTGCTTCTTGAGTGGACTAATGGGACAGTGATGTGACAAGTCAAAGAACCTAGACAGATTAAGGCAGAGAGATTAATAAACTTCTGAAATGTGCCGCAGCTCAGTTGTGTTTGAAATGTTTTCAGGAATAGCAGCTGTGAGAGGTCATGGACTACAGTGAAGCGAAAATAATATTAAAAAAAAAAAAAAAATCACTTCCCTTCTGACCACCGCCCCCCCCATAGAGGGTAATGGAACAGGAGAATCAGCCCTTGCGGGCAGGCAAGCAGAGATAAATTGGAGGTGACAGCGTGTGTATGAAGTATGGATTTGTGCATAATAGGTGCATGTAGGATAGCACGTATCAGTGCAAGGTGAAGGGTAGGCGTGGACTTACATGGATGTTGCATAGCGAGTTGGGCAATGTGCATGTGCAGACCTGGTCACTGGTGCCCTAAAGTGTCAGCCAGTGTGATGTCTGTAAGTGGAAGCAAGGTGCTAGGTGTGGGTGAGAGGGCTGCATGCGTGTGTGTGGCTATTTTAGCATCTAGAGCATGTTTGTGTGGTGCAGTCAGGTGTTGGGTAGAGATGCTTCCTTAATGCTGGAAGGAGGATTACTGGACGAGCATATGCTTGCAGCGTATAACTGCCTCTGCCCTGGACCAGGCTTGGTCAGTTGTAGCCAGCTGTGAATGCAGAGACCCATCTTCCAGAGTCTTTCTGTAATACTACAGGTCTTCAGTTCTCCAAGCCCTCTTGGGATGAAGGCTACGAGTCTGTCATCTAGTCCTATTCTTGTTCTTCCTTCACAAACTCCTACGTGCAGTCTCTGAATGGGATTGGTGGAACTGGACTTATCTCAGCAACAGTAGGTGGGTAGAAGACACAACTGGCAAGCCCCTAGGTATCTTGAGAGCTCTTGTTGGGACAGGCAGAGTGGGAGTAAGGATTTCAAGGCCAATCTGATAACCTGGCTGATCAGAGGGATGTTTTCTGCTATGTAAAAATAAAATAAGAATTTTAAATCGGAACATAAACCTCTTGTGCTCTTGCCTTGATCTTATCAATGTTGAGAACGCCTCCTGCTTGGACAGGGGCCAGATCCCTGGAATGACTTCCCTGTCTCTTATCTCTTGTGTCTGCATCCTAAAAGGCCACTGCAGAAACATGCTGGGTTTTCTTCTCCTCAAACAAGGGACCTTTTCAGCTTGGAGCTGAGCAGGAGATATGCTGGCCTGAAACTTCTTGGCAAACACCTGAGCTATTCACAAATGCAAGGCATACTAGGTGACAGAGCAGTACTGGTGCAAACCTCTGGTTCTGGCTGCACAGCAAGAAGTAAAGATTTCTAAAAAAAAAAAAATTAGAAGACTCTCTATGTGTGTATATGTACATATATATGTATACACACACATATGTATGTTGCCTCTTCCATGACAGGCTCCCAAGGTGCTTTGCAAGCATTGCTAAATATAGCATCCCAGAGGCAGATAAATATCATGATTGCAATTTCAGAGTGAGTTAAACTGAGAAACCAGCAGAGAATGTGACTTGCCCGAAGAGAGACAGTGTGAGGAGAACTGATGTGTGGGCTTTGATCTTCAAACCACATTCATTGAGCTCTGTACTTATTTGTACCGTCACACAGTCTAAACAGCTCTGATATCTCAAGCAGCAAAGATCCCAAACTGCAGCTTGCTAACAGTTTGTCAAACCCTCTTGGTTGTCTTTAGTATGTGACTGAGTGCCTAAACCCAAACCTACCCTTTAGAAGCAATGAGAGAGACTTGTCTCCCTGGCCAGTCACATCCTTGGGTAGCTTGCTGGGCAGAGGCCCCTTATGGAGACTTTAGCACTCCAGTTCTCCTGTTGATGGGCACATCTCTGCTGAGCAAAATGGAGAAGGTCCTCCGCTAAGTGAGAGAATGAATAGCCATTTGCTTATTGGGGAAACCAGCTCCTCCCAACCCAGCCACCAAGCTGCCTGCTGAAGGTCTTTGTGCAGTGATAGCTGGCCCTGGAGAGCCCCAGCCCTTGGTCTGAATAATTCTTGACAAAAGACTTTGTCCAGGGTTTCCTCAGTGTGGGGAAGGATCCAGTGTAGCCAAGGTGTAAATGCCTCTGCTCAAAGCTATCCCAAACGTCTGGTTCCAGACATTGTTTTATTTAGCATTGCTTTTATTTGATTTCATGGCAAAGGCTAACCAGCCTTCAGCCTGTCCGTAGCAGCCAGAAGAGGGACTGTCATATGTCTCTTTTCTGCTTCTTTAAAGAAAAGAATTTTTATTGCTGCCTGCTTTTCATAAATTCCTGCCATGTATGCCCTTGCACCCGTTAAATCATTTAAGTGCCTGCAGAATACACACTGTGGAATAACCAAGAGCTCTGTAATCCAGACAGCTCCATGAAAGTAGTGAGTGGCTGGTGAGTCAGGAGGCTGACATCCTATTTTCAGTGCTGTCCTTGCTTTGTGGTCTGATACGGGTTGTGGGTCTGGTTTAAGAATGCAGGGGCATAAGGAGGGGTATGAAAGGAGGTTAGGACTGAGGTGCAGCCCAGTGACCAGCTGCTCCTGGGACAGCCCTGTGTGTCAGCAGTGGCTGTGGCTGGTGGCACCATGGTTCAAGGGGCTGGGAAGTAGCAAGACATGTTTCACAGAGAGGGGGACAGATTTGGTGACTTTTGGGCCATACCTGGGTGATGAAGCAGATAGAGAGGGGTGTAGGGAGTGGCAGAGGGTCACAGCGGCTCTGCCACTGTGTTCTGGCAGAGCTTCCAGTCCAAGATGGCAGGTCAGGCACATCTTTTACCACTGCATCCAGGCCCGCTGCAGTTGCTCCCTGCTCCCCTTTGTTTGTGTGGCTGTGGGAACCTGGCACCTGTTCCCTCTTCCAGTCCCCAGAGCTGTAATCCTCTTTTCCCACACACGTCTTCCATAATACACCCACTTCCTGCGCTTGGCTTCCATGGCTGGGGCGGTTTGTCCAGAGGCAAGTGCACTGTGTCAGCATGTGTTTGCAGCCTGCTCATGCCAGGGTAATTAATACTCACTTTGCAGTTTTAATTTGCGTTCCCTTTAAGTTGATAGCAGCGTGCTGCTCTGTGCCAGCTTGCCTGGCCAGAGGGAATCGGGTTGCCCTGGCCTCATGCAAACTGGAAGCTGCACATGCCCAAGTATGCACCACGCATCGGCTCTGTGAGAAGCACCTGGGGTTCCTGGCCTGAAGGGAGGAGGACTGTGAGGGCAGTCAGCTGCGATCCCTCTGGAGGGAGGGAGGGTGTTCCTGCCACACAGGGAGGCCTGGCAAGGGGAAGGTGGAGAGGGAGGAGAGGACAAGGTAGTGTCACTTGTGTACAGACCGAAACTGCTAAGAACTCTACTCGGATGTAGTTGAGAGATTTAGGGCCAGATCGTGCCTCGCCTGTGGCTGTGCTTGCTTGGAGCTCCTCTTGTGTCCGTTCCTCCTCCCGCTCAGGCACATGGCGACCCTGTGGTGCATGCAGGAAGTGCTGCAGATGTGTGCAGGCAAGCACAGGCCATTTTGTTTCAGAAAGAGAGAAAGTGAGGACAAGACACAGCTCACTAGTAGGGGGATGGGTATTCATTCACTTGCTCCTAAGAGATTTGTGTGGTTTTCAGAGCATGATCTTCACTGGGACCCTGGAGCAGTGAGTTCCCCAAGTTGGCCTGGGAGCACTGACAGCCTACCCTTCTGAATGACCCATCTGTCCCTTTTCATTGTGGAGTCTCCTTCCCTCAGATTGTCAGGCAGGAAAAATCAAAGCTTGCAGTCAGCTTTCTCAAAGACACATCTTAAGGACATGTGAGAGAGAGGAAAAGAAAGGCTTATTACACCGGTGCCAGCAAGGACCCATATCTGAAACTGGCCTAGTTCTGCTTTTGGGCAAGAGACCAGCAAGCATCTGCTAGGCCCTTTGAAGTACCTTCCAAAAAAGTTCAGTGTTGTCTGTCTGGTGGCACCTCTCTAAGTCTGGTAGTTGCCATCTGACAACTGTGCACACACATTTGCAAATGTCCGATAGATTTTTTTTTTTTTTTTAAATTTATGTTTTTCCTTTCTAAGAGGAACAGTGATGTGTTTGTAAACTATTGAACTGGTCTTTGCAATGTGGTTGCATGGAAAGAAGGTGTTAGGCAGACTGATGTTGGGGGAGGAAGACAGGCATTTTGGCCTTTTAGGGAAGGGTAATGGAGAACACAGAAAACCAGTGCTAACTGCAAAGTTTTGTTCTTCCTTGTCAGAACAGTGTTTGGAGTTGATCTTTTTTCTTGGAAGAGAAGGGAGAAGAGTAGTCTTATAAAGAAGTTCTGCCATGACGTATCTTTGAGCTATGCCCTGAAATTAAACTGCATATGAACCTGGGGATGGAGGAGAGACTTTCAGAAGGGAAGGCGTTTGCCTTTAGAAAGTTATTCTTTGAGCTGCTCTAGGTCTGTGACTGGAATAAATTGTCAGAGGCCCTACTGGAGTTAATGAAGAAGCAGTTAAATGTGAATTGCTGCTCCACTGGAGGAGCTGGTCTTGCTTGTCAGTGACTATTTCTTGAAAACTGCCTGAAGCGAGACTGTAATTGAAAGGAAATCGCCTGTCATCAGAAGGTCGCAACACCTAGATGTTAATCAATTCATCCTGGCTGCCTGACTGTGGTGTGTGTATTATACACAGGGGAAACTGAGGCACAGATGATGGGAAGTGGCTTGGTCAGGACTGTGTCCAGAATTACAGATGTAGCTAGCAGCAGGCCTGGGGGTCCCCTTCCCTTGCTCACAGCTCATGGTTTCACACATTGAAGTGTCACCAGTTTCTTTTCTAACCAGCTGGCAAGGGTGAGAGGAACAAGGACAAAGTGGAATTAAAAGCCACGTACCTGTAAATGCTCCACTGTCGAGTCAGACAGCCTTTACTGTCTCTGTGCCCTGTCTGAATATCGGTACTACCTCTGGCTCTGCCCACTCCTGGGCAAGGCGGCTGTCTCATGAAGACGCAGCATCGCAGGCAGGCATCCGTCTTTGCCAAGGCTTTTCTGGGGATTTATTCCTTTCCACACAGGGTGGTGGTGGGAATCGGATGCGCCTTTACAACTTGCAATTACATGGTGCCTTTCACCCCAAAGGACTTTTAACAAGTGAGTCTACAGACTGCAAAAGGATCATTCACCCGCCACTGAGAGGCATCCACCACTGGAAGGGAGCATCCTTTCAATGGAGCTCGACAGTGTTTCCCAATTGCTGGGGCAGGAAAGAAGGGACTCCTGTGCTGGATTGGCCCTGAGCAGGGGACAGCTTGGCAGAGTGCACAAGTTGATCTGATTTTGAATCCTGCCAGGGTACTAGAGCTCTTACGAAAGAGGACCAAAGAGTATTAAGCAGGGCTTTAGTTTCACATCACCCCTAGCACACCACTCCCTTCTAAGACATTGTTGTGTTAGGTAACTTCATTTCCCCCCTCCTGTGGGGATTGTCATTCCTACAGCTGAAAGCCCACTTGGAGCTGTGCTTGCTTTTGCTTTGTCCGAAGAGAACTGCGCTTCTGTGGAATCATGAGTCCAAAATTAAGTTATTTCACAATCTGCATTTGAGATGTTTTCCCAGACTTCATAGGGGTAAGGGATGGGTTTCTAGGAGGAATGTGGCTTTGTATTAGTAGATTTATCCTTTACCTGTTTATCTTCTTCCTATGTATTTTTTCCTTGCTGAAACATACAATTACGCTACAGATGGATTTACGGAGCAGTTGTCCGTTTCTCTGTTTTCGGAGGGCTGTTAACATGATGGAAATTCTGCATTTATTCTGTGGTGTTTAATCTCGCTGGTCTTCTCTGAGGCACCTGCATGTGATCGCTATCTGTACCATCTTCAGGTGTGCTTCTTTGTTAACTTGTTTCAGATACGTTTCAAGCCTGGTTGCTTATTTACTACCTGTATTTAATGGTGATGACGCAGTTGTTGACCACAGTGCAGGTTTGCAAGACTGTATAGGTAGGTGTGCATATATGAGGGAAGAAGCATGTGTCTGGGTGCATGCTGACAAGCACGTGTGACTGAGGTGGTCTGCGCAGAGTTGCTTGAAACACGTGTTAACACAAGCCAACTCCCTTAGGGGCTCGTCTAAATCAGATGAGGCGTGCAGTAAGGCAGCATGGGTGTCTGCAGGTACTGAAACTACCTTCTGCTCCGAGCAGTTGTATGAGCAAGTGATGAGCTGTGCTGTCTTGGACTGTCCCCTGGATGCTGATGGAGTTCGGGCCCTGCTTGGCTTGAGTTACAATGTGAGTGGACAAGATCGGTATGAGTGGGGGACAGCTCTCCTTGTGATTTCCGAGTCAGGAGGAGGTCTGTTTGCGCATGGAGGGGTGTGAACAAGTGACCAGGGAAGGGCATGTGTCCTGGGGAGATCCCGAGGCGTGTGAGAGCAGGCGAGCGTGTGCAAGTGAGCATGGGTGTGTGTGACAGAGCGTGCATCCGAGTGTGTGCACCCTCCTGCCAGCAGCTGAGTGCTTCTATCTCAGGCTGTTCTCCAGCTGTGTAAATACATTGCTTAACAAATTGAGGGCTCTGGTTAATGATTGCCATTAGCACGGGGCCCATATTAGGCTCCATTTTGTGTGAGTTACCCAGCTGCCTGAATGCCATTGGAGTGAACGCACTGGCCTTTAATGTCAAGCGTGGAGTGTTTGTGCTCTGAGGAGCCTCTGCAGGAGCTGGCCTGGGGTTGCTCAGCAGGGGCTGTCAGACAGGTTTGTGGCAAGCTCACCAGGGGCCTGCTGCAGTAGCAGCAACTCTAATAGCCTTCCTTAGTCAAAGCGATGTCCCAGGCATCATAGGCCGGTGCTGGGCACCCGAGGGGAAGGGCAGGCTTGCTAGGACACTTGCCCAGACTACAGGGAGGCAGCTGGCCCAAGCAACGGGGTGGGAGGAACGTGTTCCCCTCTCTGGCAGCTGGCCCTATCCGTTGTCTTTCTGAGAATACATTTACAGAGCTTTGCCTTGTGCTACTCATCAGAGCCAGACCACCACATGCTGTGATCCCAAATGGTGTCGTGGACTAAGCCAGATCAGGCCTGGTCATCCCTAGAGCAGAATAGGAGCTCCAAAGAAAACATGCTCTTCTGCAAGAAGAGTGGAGTGCTTTGGTGCCGGTGCTCTTTCCTTCCTCCAGCAAGGTCCCTAGCAGAGGTGCTGCCCTGTCAGTCATGGATTAGGTGCAAGACAGACCTGCATGCTCAGGGTTATAAATGACTGCAGATTGGTCAGGGTGCTACCATGAAAGAGGGCAGTTCCATTACTGCCTCTCCTGTTACTGCCTACAGTTGGACACAAGGCCCTTCTCACCCTGCCCTTGCCTGCTGTTGTGGTGGCTACACTGTTGAAAGCCAGTCTTTTGTGGCCACTTGAGAGGTGCCATGATGAAGAGGCAGGCTGGGGTGCAGTTTGAGCCTTACTTGCAACTGAACACCTGTGAATCTCTGCATCCTCCTGGGTTTTCTCATGTCCCTGTCCTTCGCCTCAGCCCTTGTTTTGTGCCCGTCTCCCTTGCAGTGCCCTGGGAAGGCTCTCTGCCCCACACATTGGCCCCAGAAGAAGGCCCAGAGAGAAACCCCAGGGTGCTTTCCCACCCAAAGCCTGGTGAGTTTTGTGGATGACTTTTGTCTGTCCTCTGGACCTGTCTTTCCCCAGCCTCTTCTCCATCTGCTGTGAGCCAGAAATGAACTGATTCAGCTGCCTCCCCTAATCCTGTCTGGCATTTCAAAATGGAGGGGACTGCCAGGTTCTTTGTTCCCATTCCCTCTTGGCGCTGGCAGGGGACCTTCTCTGCTCTGGAGAAGGACAAATGTGCTGATTTATTCTGCCCCTTTGCTTTGAATAGGGGTTGCTATGTTACCCTCCAGCTCTGAGGCTTGCCAGAGCACACACCATATATAACCCCACAGCAGGTGGCTATTGAGTAAAGGCCCTTAAATCTGCCTCTCTTGTTTCTTATGCTGCTGGCCAAGGTGTCAGGGGGATGTAGCAGGGCATGATTTGCTGGCTGAAACTCTAGGTACAACTGATGCCAAGCACCATGTTGGCATTTTCCATTCTCAAGTGCCCATCTTAATTTGCAGAGGAGGTACCAACTAGGCAGGAACACGCTGCCCACACTGGCTTTTAAAGAGGCCCTTTCTGACATGAAGGCTGTCCCACGGGTCCAAGCTGTGACTGCAATCCTGGAGGCAGGGGCTTCCAGGTCCTGCTGCAGTGACTGCAGCACCCGGGGCCTGGCTTGGACACTTCTGTAGCTCTCTCTAATTTGTCATGACTGTTTGGGTAAGCCTGACCATTCGAGCAGCTTTCTGGGAAAAGTTGCATGTACATGTCCTGTGATGACAAGTTAAAATGCAGCCAGGATAGAGACAGGTGGCATCAAAATATCACCTTGCCATGCTGGTATGTAGTTGCAGCTGTCTGATAGACTTGACTTTGAAGTGCCAAAATGGACCTCTGCCTTAGAGGAGACAGCAGAGTTGATAATTGTTCCTAAAAAGCCTAATTCTTTGAGACACAGTCCCATAGTACAGACCGAGTGAGGGAAACCGTGGGTCTTGCTGGGAAAGGCCTAGAAGAGGCAGCAGCAAGGCACATAACACTGTAGCCCAGGCTGGATCTCTTCTCACTGGGCTTTTTCCAACCTCCATGAAAACAGTGGTAAAGCCCTTCCCAGCAGTGATGGGAGTGAGATGAGGGTGGGGGACACTAGCATGAGTTTCTGAGACGATGAACTTTCCAGCATGTGGCACTTGGTAGCTCAACCCCATCCCTGGGGAATGAACCCTGCAGGAGCATGATTAAATGCTCTGCTGGCCCATAGTAATGAGACTTCCTCTTCTGGCCAAAGAATGACTGTGAAGCAGCTGCCTCACTGGTGCTTCTGCTTGCTTAAGGAAAGAAACTAAACAAAGTTCCTGAGAAGTAGATGGAAAACACTTCCTATTTAACAAAGCGGAATCACTTCTTTGACACCGTAATTCCTCTGGGATCCACACGTTCCAGCAAAGCCTGGTGGGGAACAGCATTTCTGTCCTGTCACACAGTGTAGGGAGTGCACAGGTATTGCTGGCCTCCGCACTCTGGATCTGCACTGACCATGGTCTGAACACTGGGAGCAAAAGGGGAAGGAATGGTCTTTGGCCATGGTACAAACCAGGCTGTAAGGCCTTCAGGTGGGATCTCTTGCTCTGAGCATCTCCCAGCTATTCTTCATTGAACTGTGGAGTCTGGAGCCAAAACTGGAGAATTTCAGTGTGTCTGGGACTTTATAGATTAAGAAGGGGGGGTGATCTGTAAATCCTTACTGGAGAGCTTTGAAAAACAGGACTGAAGAAGGAGTCTACAGAGATTGACCTGGTTTATCTCCCTGCTCTAAAAGTATAGTAGATCCTCTTTTAAGGCCAAGTGAATCTGAATTTAGCTTTTCCCCATGATACCTTCTGGCAGTGATGCTGTTCTGACTCTGGGACTCTAAATGCATCATGGATATCCTGTTTCGCTTAGTGGCTGCAGGTGCCGTAGGCCCTGGTCATGGGGATCCCAGGGACCTCAGTCTTGGGGCGGGGGGGTGGTGGTGCATGCTTTTGTCATGAGGGGTAGGAGCAAGGGAATAAGCAAAGTGCTTCACTGCTTATATTAGTGCCATTTGCTGCAAGTACACACATGACCACCCATTCAGGGAGGTGTAACTGAACCAGACAGGGATGTGGCAAAGCACTTGAAGCAAGAACTTCACTGTTGGCAGCTTATATGAACACTGACTTTGTCCCTCTTTTTATTCCCCTGCAGAGCATCAATGGAGGCCGCCCGCCACCCCACTTTGTGTATGATCCATCCACCTTTGCCTTCCGTTCCCTCAGCACCTTGAAGCCGCTGAGCCCGATAGCTCCAGTGGAAGAACCATCATGTGCCTACTGAAGGAGTTTCTCCAAAAACCTCAGGAACTATCAACCAACCACCTGCCTGGCAGGGAGGAAGGGAGGTGGCAGATGCCCAAGGGGATGGGTTGGGGAAGAAGGGGACGATGACACATCTTTGCAATACAGCCTCTCTGGCAGCAGGAAACATACGGCTTTGCAGCAGTGCCTGTTTTCATACCATTGCCGTATCTGAATAGCGGCAAAGGGAAAGATTTTTGTCTTTCAGGGCAAAACAAACCAGTCAGGTCCACAAACTGCAAGGGCAGCCACCAAGGCAGTGTCAAACACAGGAATGGTGGTAGTTGAAGATATCCCTGAGGGGTTCAGGCGCTAGTATGACCTACATGGCAGCAGGGATGAGTGAACAGGATGTGAAACCAAGTCCAGGAAGTTTCCCAAGAATACCTGAGTCTACAGTGTTTTAATATAGACTTGACCCTTCCCCAGCTCAGAAGTGAGCTCAGGATTGGAGACAGAGGCTATACAGGGCTGCCTGGAAAGCAAGAAGATCGCTCTCTGAGACTGTAATTTCATTCACTTCAAGCTTCCTTGAGTGGAAGACCCAAGGAGAGGGAGGTGAGGGGGGGTAACTGGCAAATCTAGCTGCGTGTTCCGTCTGGTCTGCCAGCAACTCGGTGATACCATCTAAAATGGGCTTGAAAGGGGTTGTAGATCAAGGGTTAGAATAAAATTCTAGAATGGAGCGTCTGTGTTCAGCCATCTGAGGAAACACAGCGCCTACCCCCGTCCTCTCAGTGTCATCAGAGAGAAGAACTTTGGTGGGGGTGACTGTGCTCTTGGGTCTCCTCTCTGCTGAGGCTGTCTGTGTTCTGGGATACGCAGCACTTCACAGCGTTGTCCCAATACCCTGCTGCCTCAACACGATGCTGAACATAACTGGTATTGCCAAACTCAACCAAATCTAATGTCTCCAGCAGCTTTCCACTCCCCTGTTATGCTGGCTGTTATAATTCTTGTAGACCCCTCGTATACCAGTGGAACAAGTATTCCCAGATGTAACATGGAGTGGGAGAAAAAGGTCTCTTGTTTTGTGACTACCCGTTGGTGGAAGAAACAGAAGGGGAATTTGGGTGAAGCTATGGGACATTTTTGTATAGACAGTACTAAGACAGTTAGGACCATGTTAGGCCTTGCTACCACTGGAGTTTGACTAGGATCTGGCCTCGAGGCATGTATGTGGTTTGTGCTACAAGGCAACAGCTAATGGGACAAGCTCTCACCTCTCTCTGTGAGGCAGTGGAACAAGGCATTTCCCCTTGCTGTGCCTGGTGGAGAGAGTAACCTCTTTATCTAGGCGTTCTCCACTTGAGCCTGTATCTGGCTGGGTGCAAGGGGGGGTGAGTAGTTTACTTCTTGTCTGAATTAAGAGGAGCAACTGTGAGTAATACAAAATAATTTTTGTTTTTAAATCTGCTCCAGTGTGCAGGTCTTTGATGCCACTTTTAGGATGAGACCAATGGTCAATCCAGCTGCCAGTAGGAGGCCACACAGTGAACCAGTATTCACTGGTGCTTTCTGGGCCCTTCATTGAAACCCTTGGGGAAAGCCCAAAGGCCATCTGTGCCTGGGGACCCAAATCCTCCACTCCTGCCCTCCCCAACGTCCTCTCACTCAGGCAGGCAGAGCAGCTGGGCAAGGCGGTGAGGGGATGTCTGTCCTGATGCTGCCCCAGCTCTGCCTGCTTTTCTGCTCCAGACTGTCACAGCTGGGCTGTCCCCCTGCACCAGCACCACCTCCAAGGGGTTGCTTGGGTTTGCTGGCGAGGTGCCTCTGGCAGAGCATGATAGTTCCCTGCAAGAAGTCCCTTCTTCCAAAAGAGGCTGATTCCTCCGCTGATTCCTCCTGCCCCTGTAGCGGCTCTGCTTCTCTTGTCTCGATAGCACACCTCAGCTTTT
The DNA here is from genome assembly GCA_013400535.1 of Scopus umbretta. Lineage (NCBI taxonomy): Eukaryota > Metazoa > Chordata > Aves > Pelecaniformes > Scopidae > Scopus > Scopus umbretta. The sequence continues at coordinate 4,680 of VZTL01077292.1, read as the reverse complement.
TAACTGCTGACGCCTCAGGCTGACCAGTGCAGGACAGGAAGCGTCGCCCCTTCAGACCAAACCCCTGTGCTCAGGAGAAGGGACTGCCGTAGCCTGGTGCCAGTCTGAAGAGGCACATTCCCCATGCAGATGGCTGGGGTGGCAGCCCCCAAGCCCCCAGGCTTTGCTCGGCAAGAGCTGCCGAGGTGTGTGTTTCTGCCAACCCGCGGGTGCGGCAGGCTGCCTTCCTCCTTGTGGGAGCGGGGAACAGGGACACCCTGCCAATATTGTTGCCTTTTAGTACTTTTGTAACTTTTCTCTGTCTTTTCTTTTTCAGTCAGAAAGAAAAATAAAAAAACAACAATGAAAGAAAGTGTAACAGCTGCTCTGTTCACACCTCTGGTGGGTCTCGCACATTTGCCATCTTCTGGGTGTTTGTGGGCGGGGGTATAGGAGGGGATAGAGCAGAGCAAGCTGTAATACAGCACTGCCAGTCCCAAGCACTCCCAAGCCATGCCTGCAAGAGAATGGCTTTGAAAACAAACTAGCAAGAGCTTTTCTGAAACAAATGATGGGTTCTTGGTGTATGAGGAGCTCCCTGTGCAGCTGCTCCCTTTGAGCCTAGGCCTCGTATGGTATATTTGCCCTTGCTGATGCTGCCCCCACCGAGAAGATGCTTTAGCTTTTGAGCAACCTGCCCGTTGCTTGGGGGTTGAACATGTCCTGGCTGGAGATCTCTGTCCCCCAAACAGAAGGGTGGGTGACCACACAGCTGGTCCTTGGCTCATAATTTTAGCCTCAGTAAGTCTTACACCTCTATCCCAAGTTTCTGTGCAGCCCTTTTGCTCACACCCAGAGCACTCATGCTCCTCTCCTCAGCAGCATAACTCTACCTCGTCCCTTTACTCTGGGTTTTGCTCTAAGAAGCCCATCTCAGGTACTTGTAATGTGCGTTCCCCATCCCTTGCTATCTCCTTGAGCTAATTCCTGTCTCTTCCCCCACACCCATAGCGCTGTATCTTAACCAGCATCTCACAAGGCTGTTACCTATGTCCCCTTTTCCAAGGCCCCCTGAGAGATACCAGCTTAATTTCCTTTAGCAGTCCTATTTAGACCCTTTCCCAGGAGGCCTTTTCTGCTCCTCCCTCCAAGCTCTGATCTCCTCTAGGCTTCCTGCCATCTCTCTTATCTTGAAATCCTCCCCTCTCTGTCAGCTGCAGCTCATTGTTAATTGGCCTTGGCCCGTTTTCCAAGGGTTGTAAGGTGGACTTGCTGGCTCCCCTAAGTCCTTTGCTCTCGTACCTCCTGTACAGAATTGCCTTTCTCTGTGATGTTTCTTCCAAAACAGACTGACTGTCCAGCGAACCCACCTTTGGAGCCCTATATGCTGTTCAAAAACACAGTGGCCGTTATGGCTTCACAAACCCTGATCATCTGTAGGCTTCTGCCAGGTCAAGCTTGTTTATAAGTATATAAATGCATAGAGAGGGATGTGTTGACCTGGTATCAGCCAGGCTGTAGGTACAGACACCTATCCCGCAGAGTACAGCAGGCAGAACAGCAGAAAGCTGGCATGAAGCTTTGCAGCGTGCAGTCAGCTAATCAGCCAGGCTGAGCTGGGGTGTAGAGCTGCTTCTGCTGCCCCCAGGGCTGTAGGCTGGGCCCCTGGCATATGTTCGGGTTAAGTTCGATTGTGCTCGCCCCTCATCTCTCCATGCAAGTTGGGCCTCTGAGTTATCAACAAAACGGGACGGTTCTTGTGGTAAAATATGATGGTAAGCCTTGATATGGTGACAACTCTGGAGCTGAAAGAACACGTGTTAGTGGTATTCACAAAGATCTTACGTGGTACTTCTCAGTTGTAGTTACCAGTGTAGCTGACAAAGGAGGCTAAGGACGTCAGTCTCATTTGGATGCCAGACCCTGGCATGGGGGAAGGGTTTGCCAGAGACCACTGAGGAAGCCATAAGCAGAAACCAGGGAAACGAGAGCTGAGGTGTGGTCTTCTGAAGGCTGCTCCTTGCTGCAGCCACTGTGCCGTGTTGCTGCCTCCAGCATACATCCATGCGGGGCTGTTCTCCTCTGTGGCTTGCAAAACACCTTGTGCAAACACTCCCTCCACTGCTGGAGCGGGCAGGGGCGCCGGCTGGGGTGTGAGCGAAGCCCTTTGCAAGTGTGGTCAGCTTGGCATAGGTCCCTCAGGACCTCTGATTCGCTGGAGCTCCTGGCTCGAGAGTGAGTCCTCCCACCAGGTTTGGGTCGTGGCTCCGTGGGGGAGCCCATAACTTCTAAGCTGAGATCTTTCTCTGTTCTGAGCCGGTCTCGCTTGGAGACATGCAGGTGTTTCCCTTCAGAGCAGAAAATAAAGAGAGGAGGCCTGTTGTGCCAAGGCGCTCCGCACTCAGCTGTGTTAACCATCTGCAGGAGGGTGAATGGGGACAGGCGGCTGTTTGAAGAGCTTGGCCATGGCTTCTCTGTGATTTAAGTGGGACCGTTTAGACTAATACTGTTCTCCAATTAAAGTAAATTAATTAGGTTAATGCTGTGGCCTTATGAAAATAACAGAGGGGAACCAAGCGCACAGCAGTGGCAAAGTGAGTTGTTACGTGTGTAGCCTGAGACTCGGTGCGTCTCTTTGCAGCCAGCGCATAAGATCGGCTCTTCTTGTGTTGTCCAAATATTTTCTTATTCCTAGGTGTGTACACGCATGCGCGCACATGATACATATATATTTATGTCTCTCTCTGTTTCATCTGTGCAGAAATTTCTACTCTTACAGTCACCCACAAGCAGGGTGCCCTGTGCCCACCTGGGTCTCTGTTTGACAGGGCTCAACGCGAAGCCCACCTGCAGCACACTCACCATCTGCGTGCTACAAAGCGTGGTGCTGCTTGGAACACACACCTACTGCCCCGTTTCCAACTGCGTGCTGAGCGTTGACCTATCTGCCTACCTACCAGATTGACTAGGAAAACGAGCAAAATCAGCAGCGCTGCTAGGGCCAGGGTTCTCACCCCAGGCTAGATGGAAGCCACCGAAACACAGCTTGGCACAGGAACAACCGAGAAGCAGAAATTCCTGCCGGACAGACTGTCTCCTTCAAACAACTTAGGGCTTTCCCTTGCTCTTTCTGAAGCTGCACAGCATGTTGTGGCAAGACATGGGGTGGAAGAATGCATTCAAGGGTGTGTGTCAGGTTAGGGTTGGATGGGGTATGTGCCGGTACAGTGTGCATATAGACACAGAGTGCATTCACAGTGGCATTTATATGGTTGTGGCATTTATATTTATGGCATGTTATTTATATTTGTAGTGTAAGGAAGTCTTAGAGGAGTAAAGGCAACGGGCACGCACACAAGCAAGTATGGGCCTGGCAGGGTGGATGAGCATCAGGGTATGGACAGAAAAGCTTGTGCTGTGAAGGGGTATGAATGAGGCCATGTGTTTGCAGATAGCAGTGCACGGAGGCTGTACAAATAAGTTACGTATGCCAAGGCAAGGGTGGCGAGTATTTCTTTGTTGTTTCTGCGGTCTCGACCATTTGTGGTAACAACTTCAACTGGCAGACTTTTGCAATGCATCACGCCAGTAATGTTTAGGAAAAGTGAAGGAAAAATTACAAATGCCTGATCTGTGTCCTTGAGGCACTCGGGAGCTTTCACCGCTGAATTAAAAAGAAGCAGGCACCTGGACAACAGTGACTCAAAACAAAGCGACCTCATTACAAAACAGAGAGTGATTGTATACTGTTCCTTCTCAGACAAGAACTTCAGGGACATCAAATAAAAGTAGCAGGTGGCAGGTTCAAAGCAAACAACCGGAGGCAGATCTGCACAGAGTGTGGGGTTGCACTGGGGAACCCTGTGTCGCAGGACGCTGCGGCTGCTGAACATTTACATGGATCCAGACTTGAAAATAAAAAAAAAATGAAGAAAAATACTCCCCAGGAAACACTGCATGCACAAATGCCACCTCTGGTTGAGGAAGGTGGTGAGGTGGGAGGGTTTTCTGGGGTAGATTGCTGTGTGCCAGCCCCATTTCATCCTCCTCTGGCGTAGAGTGCACTCCTGCCAGGGTTCAAGATGGGCTAGTGGCTCCAGACACGGTCACTCGGATTCCTTACAAAGTGTACCCTTCTTGTTATTAACAACAGCAGTTTAACTGTATTTCGTTTTCTCAGGCATGAGTTGATAACAAATGGTCTGGATAAAGCCTAATCCCACTTCCATGGAAGCTCGGGGCAAAACCCCCATTGCCTTCCTAGGAGGTGATATGAGGCCTCAGTGGTGACTTGGCCCTCATGTCTTTGATGGTGAGGTTGGGGATGACCTGGTACATCTACTGAGCTGCTGGTATCAGGGATGTCCTCATTTAGGCTGGGACAGAAATAATTTTCTTCCTAGTAGCTGGTATAGTACTGTGTTTTGGATTTGGGATGGGAATAATGTTGATAAGACACTGATGTTTTAGTTGTTGCTGAGCAGTGTTTACACTAAGTCAAGGACTTTGTAGCTTCTCATACTGCCCTGCCAGTGAGGACTCTGGAGATGCACAAGAAGCTAGGAGGGGACACAGCCGGGACAGCTGGCCCGAACTGGCCAAATGGATGTTCCATACCATATGGCGTCATGCTGAACAAAAAACTGAGGGGGAGTTGGCTGGGGAGGGGCACGGCTGCTGGTCAGGAACTGGCTGGGCATC
>VZTL01077291.1:0-30610 GCA_013400535.1 Scopus umbretta | reverse complement strand
TTTTTTTTTTTTTCCAAATAGCTATCAATGCGTTGAGATTTCATTCTGACTTCACTGGCACATCCTCATTGTTCAGTAGGTGCTGATGTCAGAGTACCAAACCCTCTGGCCAAAATCTTTTTTTCCTCTCACCACACAGAGTCCTCTGTGAAGAGAAAAAACATAGAGGTTCAGACCAAAACCAGTCTCTCACAGTTGCCAATAGGAAATGTCTAGGTTAATTCTGTGGCTGATCTTCATAGATCTATGGAAGCATTTTCTTGAGAAATGATGGATAAATGCTAATTCTACTAGCAAATTGGAGAAGCAATCTAAAAAATTTTGTATCACCATCCTCATCCTCTCAAGTACCTGTTTATTCCATAAGGAAATTTATAATTGCAGAGATCAGTGCAAAAACTGAAAATTGGTGTCACCTCACCATGGAGACAATGACAGTGTTTGCAAATAAATCATTTAGCTCCCCAAATTAGAGCAGATTTACTGTATAAGAATATACAATCTCTGCTTTTTATAAGCTTATGTAAAGGTAATGTGTCCAGGACTTCAGCACGGATGCTAAGTATTGTGTTATTTGTTTCTGTGTTATGACAAGAGAAGTTAATAAAAAAGTGTGGGCTCTCCAGGGACATTTTTCTGTCTCAGTGTGAGAAAACCATAAAACAAATTCTCAGCACTCTTTAACTTAGTAATTGCATCTGCTGCCTTTAATATTAGGTTGCAAGTTTATTTTGTTGGACACCTTGATGAAGTAAAATGAAATTTATTATCAAGGTTGATGCTGTGAAGTCAATGAGGTGGTATTGAGACTCAACATTTCTTCAACAACACTTCCTTTTAGTGATAGAGAATCTTTCTCATTTGCCTGGCAGTGTCTTCATAAATAAAAGAGGGTCTCAGAATTTTTATACCTTGGGATGATGAGGTGGAGAGGTTAGAGGTGCTGAAATGGATGCAGAAATCACTTACTATAGTTGGAATTTTTTCTAATAATTTCCTTCCAATAAAACAGATGATCTTTTGTTCCTCTGATTAAGAATTTACACGCCTGTGTTTCTTCACATAGCTGCAAGTAGCAACACCTGCTCTCTTGAGTTTCTGTACAAAACATATCCACCCTCTCTGAAGGTAGAGGGAGGACATCTGCTGCATATTGCCTCTACAGGGCAAAAGAAGGATGATGTGAAGACCCTAGCTGGGGTCATCAATCTCTTTGCTGCAAACTTGTTCTGTGCAGCTTCACCCTGCTCCAGACTCAGAGGCACCAGAGACCATGGACTGACCACAGAGGCAGACCCAGTGGCCAACTTCTTGTACAAAAGTCATGAGGCCTAAGTAAACAGAGGCAACAGTCATTCCTCCAGAGCACTTTTTACAGATTTTGTGTCAGATTTTTCCCTCTGAAGCTCCCCATCACACAGTCTCTTCTGTGATGCAGCGCATAGAGGTCAGGAACTCAGAGTTAGAAGGAAATAGTGATGGAGTGGCAGAGTGGTGGCTAAATTTTATTCTACATCACTCTGGTAAATATCTACTATTCAAAGACAAAAGCCAGTGCATGGGAGCATTGCTGCTAAGCCAGGACTCTCAAAGTGTGGTTTTCCTGCAGGATCCCGCAGAATATTTCTTTTTTAATTCCAAAGAGCCAATAGTCATTAACTGTGGTTGTGGTCTTGGCTTCGCTGCTCATTCCCACATCCAGTTTCAGATCTCAGTCTGTTTTGAAAGGTATTTTGGAGCCTGGAATCATGCCTCTGCAAACAGAAAACCAAAGCTTTTAAAACCTTGGAAATCTTCTGTGGGAATTGCCTATTACGAAGAAGAAATCCTTGCAGTTGAGTCATTAGCAGGTCCTACTGCAGTTCATGTGTGTGCAAATGCCATTTCACAATGCTGTCTCCTTTTGTGCTTACGGTGTTCCCTACCAAGCCCAGCAGAGGTATCAGGTGTATAACCACCTTGTCTCTGTTTTCCATTAACATCCCTCTCTCATTTTTTTCTGTATAAAGCAAGCAGTGCAGAACCATGGCATGTTGCATGCATTTAAAAGTATCATAGCACTACACTGAGGCTTAAACTCTGCTAACTGATTTCACATTGTATATTTCTTCCTCTAGAAGGATCTGAGAGATCCTTCTCCCAGACAATTCAAAAATGAAGGAAAAGAAAGTACCACCCAAAACTGCTGTGTTGAATTGCAAATGAGTATGAAACCTGCATCAGTTGTTGGGGCAAGTTTAACTGCTGGACAGCTTTCAGATTCTTCAGCTGCCACAAGCTGTCACACTTCCATGCTTCGTGCAAACTGTCCTGCCAAGAACTCTGTAATCCAACAGCAGCATTGCAAATTTATGGCATTTTCTGTGTTTCCTCTTCCAGTCTTAGGCCACTACCTCACCTCTGCTGAGTGCTCAGAGCTCACTGAGCTAATTCCCCGTCCTAATGAAGTCTCAGAGCTTCTGGCTTCATTTTTGGGTTCTGATGATCTTTTGCAAACTTATACATGTGTAATATTTGAAATAGCAACATGCTTAAATTAGCAACAAAACAAGAAGCATAAAAAAGCTTGTCAAACTCAGAAACAGTCGGTTCCTTTCCTTCAAGGTAATACATTATTCATAGCACTGTACTGGGATTGAGGGTGCCAGTGACAGCAGAGGCTGTGGGTGAATTGAAGATGCTGAGTGTGCAGGAGACTCGACAGGCAGGAGTTGATCGGCGCCTGCTACTGTTCATAATGCCATCACCTTGCATGCTGTTTCCTGCTCTCAGTCGGCCTTTTGCTCTTCAACAGGCCTCCACTTTCCTTCCTTTAGCACCCTGTATGTGATACAGATAGTGAGTAATTCCTATCATAGTTCTTATTAGCACCTGTTGTTGACATGGCTGCTTATACCTGAAGAATAACCGGGAGTAAAGGGCTGATCTTACAGCAAAGACAAAACTGCTGAAGTGACACAGCAGGCACTCACATCCTTAGAGAGGGAGAAGACTGCAGTGCAAGTTGTCACTGGTGGATTTGGGTGGAGAAGTCAGCACATTAACAGTCCATGCCATGTTTTTAGCTTTCCCAAGGACTAAATTTATCTGTGGAGCTAGGAGTTACTCCTTAACAATATTATTAATTTGCAATGCATGAGAAGCATTACAACAAAAGTCTATAAACTGTTTAGCCTCATATACGTGATTGATCTTTTGTGGCTCGGCTATTAATCATGCATGAAAGCAAGCAAAACTGAACCCAGGGAAGGTAACACTTCAGTCACAGGCAACAGATCATTCGCCTCTGCAGATGCTTTCTTGTTCCTGTGGCTTGGAAAGGTTGACCTCCAGTTATCTGTGGTCCAGGTTAGTATCACTGTGTCACTATAGCAACAAAATGGCCTCTGAAAAACAGCATGAGGCATCTCGGACTGCTTGCCTGTGGGCTGGGATTCACATTAGAGAGGCCAATACAGTAAGTGATGCAAAGTGGCAACTTTGCCGGCAGCCTGAACAAAAGGATCAGTGGAGGCAGATGTTAAATTGGCTGTTTGCTCCTGGGATTTTAGTTTCCAAAGGCAGAATGAGGCTGAACATGTTTCATTTCGGACAAAAAGAGAAGACACAGGATTTCAGAGAAACAAGTGTCTTCCCTGCCTTATGGCTAGCAAGAAGGCAGTGGAGCGAAAGGGCCTCAAGAGGGACACTCTGGCTGCCCCGGCTGCAGCAGCGCTCACTTCTGCCTTCAGCTCTCGGACCCGCTTTGGCTTTAGCGTTCCAAGAATCTAGTTTCCTCTGAAGTCTGAGGGACAGGTAAGTGCTTCAGGCACTTGTCCCCTCTGCTCTAGACACAGCATGAGGCTGCCTAAATCCCTGCATGTGCTTAACTTTCTCAGTGACCACAGAGGGAAAACTTAGACTAGACATCTATTTTTTAAGATGGACAAGATAAGTGAGACTGATCCCACCGAATTAAGCTCTTTCCAGTCCAAGTGCTATGTCTCAGATCTTTCAGTGTGTGCTGCTTTTCAGAATTTTGCATTGGCCAAAATAAAATTATCAAATTAAGTGGCAGAGAGCTAGATAAAGTATATTCCAGGATAAATAAAAGTTTGATACAGTAGCTGTGGTGACTGTCAAGAACAGGGGCTACTGCAGTTCTGGAAATCTCTTCCTTCTGATGTCTGAACCCTTTACATATGATATCAGCATTGCCAATCACAACTCCTGGATGCCATTAGGACTGTGATTTAGAAAAGCTTTTGAGCTTTGGGCTCCTAGCCTAATTATGCAAAACCTCTGTGCCATCCTCACCTGAACTATATGCCAGAATGCCTACATAAAACTTGTTAGTTATCCTGTAGTAAAGGTGGTAAAAAAAAATATAAATTCTAAAGAGCAGAGAGATAGTTGCCAGGTTATCATTAACATACATTTTTTGTGCTTCTGTGAATTTGTAGGCCCAAAATTAATTTTCCATTAGCAGAAGGTCTCACATTGAGCTACTTGTTTCCTGGATAATTATTCCCTAGCAATACTCTGTAATGACTACTCTTGAAGCAATAAGTAAAGCCATGCTAATCTATTCTGTGTAGATTCTTGTACAACACTTATCACGTTAACAAACCACCTTTTAGCAGAACATGAAATGACAGAATAATACCCTGCCATGTATTGTTTGTCCTTCCATCTTTTTCCTCAGGGGAGAAGAGTATGTGGTGGAATTGTGATTTTGTGAGGTGTTGTCTTTTTGAAAGTTTTCTAAAAATATATGTTGCTACTTGCTTAAATAAGGAAGAGCAAAAACAGACTATGGCCCAGGAGTAAAAAATGAGTTTTAGTTGTAAAAAGAGTATTATAAAGACTGCCCACTGAGTCAGACTGGTCTCCCATCCTCGAAACAACAGTACCAGTAATGTACTTCTGCTTTATGCACAACAGTAAATACATGCTAGAACTGATTAGTACCCAGAGAGGAGGAATACTGTTTCATCCATTTTGGCATTTTTTTATTACCAGTATACCTCTAAGGTATTATTTTTTCCTTCCCTAATGAGACTGGAACATACTGTTAAATCAGTATCAGAGCTTCTGAGCTTATTGTAGAAGAACATGGAATGTTCTTCATAATAACTATTAAGGAGAGTTTTTTTTAAAAGTGAGCTTGAAAGAACAGATCATATGGAAAAGAGAAAAGAGGTGTGGACATGTATATTTATTTTAAAAGTTCCTATGGCATTTCTGATTAGTTAAAATAATTTGGAAACTGTACACTTAAAAGCACAGCTGCCTAGTTCAGGTTATTTGCATTTGCTAAGATGAAGGAGGTAAAATTCTAAAAGTCACATAAGGGACATGCTTCTCAATCCCATTTTCTCTGTTTAAACACAACGTCTTTCTGAAGGTTGATCCTAACTTTGTTGAATGATCCTGAGGTTCTGAATGCCTAAGTAAATTCTGGAAATGTGGATTATAAATCCATATAATTTGTGTTCCTTTGAAATACTGTTCATAATGATGTATGAAAGCAAATTCTAAATATCCAACTGGCAGCAAAGACATTTTCCTAGTGCTAACCTGTGCTGGATGATGAAATACAGAATTGTTTCTAATCTATGCAATTTTTTACACCTTTTTACAAGGTGATGCTCCCAGTTGTGTTGCTGTGAGGATATGGATGCTCTGGTCTTCAGTTGGGATGAGGCTCGTTACCCACCTTTATAATATTCTAAGGGATTCTAAGGGAGAAAGCACTGCCCATCCAACTCCATCCAGTTTATCCCATCTACTGAGGGAGTGTCAAGCTGAGTCTAAGATTACTTTCTCGTGGCATCTCTAAGTTAAGTCCCACGTGCTTGCCAGTGTTTAAGTGTGTAAGCATTTCTCTCTGGAAACTTCTCACAGGTCCTGCAAAGTGTATAAGTAAGAAGCCAACAGAGAGAGGGTATCTGAAGAAAGTGAATTATGTGTGTAGGAGAGAGCTGCTGTGCATAGATGTACTGCTGATTCTCAGCTTTTGTGTATTTGGAAGTCGGATGACCCAGAGAGTATTCTGGGTATGATGCAAGATGCAAGAAAGTGCTGTACATAATGTCATGAACTCTCAAGGCATTAGGATGAGTTTTAGAGTCCATAATCCTTAGAGTTTTAGTGGAATTGCATGAGAAGAGCACTATCTTAGGAGGAGGGAAAGTTGCTTTGTATTTTAAATAACAGTTGAATCTCTAGTTGCAGAGAAGTGTGGGGGAGGGAAAGTTTGAAAATTCTGAATGCAAAATGCAAAGAAGAATGCCCCTGTATCATTTGACTTTTCTGGAGGTATGACTCAGAATTCTTCTATGAGTTTTGATACTGAATGCAAAACTAGATGAGAAACATTACAAGTTAAGTACTTTGCCAACTAGTAGAAATTTGGAGGTGACAATAAGAATGACTTTTTAAAAAGTATGTAGGGATACAGTACTTTAAATGTTAGCACTTTAAAAAAAGTGGAAGCTCTTCTGCTTCGTGAGTAAATATTGTTTAGAAATGCCTAACCTGAAAGAAAGCTTGGAAGACTGTTGTATCATAACAAAAAGATACAAAGTCTGTGACAGGATGTACAGTTCACACCATTCCTTCAGGAACAGTCCTATACATGGAGTTTTCAAAAGCATATTCAACCAACAGTTGTTCATAGTTAATTTCAAAGAGAGCAGTATTTCACCAAGCACCTTCTGCAAAAATGCCAAGCAGATCATGTTAGGTAAGGCCTAGATTTAAATCAGTTGATTTAGAGTGTATTGAGAGATACATTGCACCCCAATGCAAGCCTTTAAATGCGCTTCCTTACGTGTATCAGCATAGCGCCTTTTACTGAAGGCTAAAGAAAACCCAGTCTAGACAAAATTCCCATCCAAATACATGGCATTTATATTGCCACACTAGAAAATTAGCAGTTCACTAAGTTGCAGCCTTTAACGTCGTTGATGCTGCAATATTGCTTATTATTCTTATGTCTCATGCTGCCCTAGTTGCATTGAGACCCATTATGCTCTAGAGCACCAAGGAATTTGGCAATTGCCATAAGAGTGAGTGAAATTCAGCTAACCTAAATTTAGGTATTTAAAAATTATGTCTGGTCTGAGCTAGTCAAGTCGGCTCCCTCTACAGTCAGTGCAGACATCCTGGCATGTCAAAGAATGATTGTTCCTGGTTAAAGTGTTAAGGATGAGATAAATCACTGCCTCTCTCCCCATTGACTACAGCGTGGAGGTGGAGGACTAGTTCAGATTAGCTGCCAATACTGCAGGTGAGATGAATTCCACTCCTGATAAGAATGGGAGGGTGTAGTAGGATAGCACAGCAAATATACATGGAGAGAAACACATCAGGGGTAGGGGCCAGGCCGCAACTGGAGATTCAAAGAGTTGTGGTAAAATTATTAATATTTAAGATTTGAGAGGTCTGGCCAAGAGGTTTATCCTAACTAAAAGAACATTACTTTCAACTAAAAGCTAACATTCTGTGATTGTTTCCAACTCCTCACTTCCAAGTTAAGATAATACTGGTGTGCCATTCCTATAGGCTCCACCAAGAGCCATCTCTCTGTATTGTCACATTATTTACTGCTTGATTTCTTCTTTGAATAGTGGTGGTTAGGACACTCCTACTTAAGTAGTCCGTCCCTCCCAGGATGGATACCAGGTTTTGTTAACTTCAAAATTACTGTTTTTCTTCACCTCCTCCTTTTTTCTGAAACAGTATATAGGTTGGTCTCTGCAATCACTTGGGAAAGAATGGTGGAGCAGAGGGGGAGATGGTGGCCGAATGTTCTCTCACTCAAATTATAGTTACTAAAGCTTCTGTCTGACCTATCCTAAATTGTACTTGCATTATTATGCACTTGAAATCCGCAGATTCTCTGAAAGGGTCTTGGGTCAGGCTGTGAACCAAAGGCAAGTGGGAAGGACCGGGGCTGCCACTCTGCTCTACTGCTCCCAAACTTCTCTGTTCTCCTCTTCTGTTTGCAACTGCCATTCTGATCCTTAGATATCTGTGGTGATTTCCACCACAGTCCTGGTTAGGGAGGCCGTGGGAAAGTTCTTCTTGGGCAGAAGCAATAGTATGCAGTCCTCCACACTGTGAACTGTCACTCTCTCCAGAGAAAAAGGAATTAGAAACAGTATTGTCCTCGAGCTGAGAAAACTTGCAGATTTTCCATGTACAGTAAACAGTTTCTATAATTACCAGGAAAACAAAACAGAGAGGCAAAGTTGTGCAGCAGGGGCATCCTGTCTCATACACACTGCTGTGATAATGAAATCCAAACCCTGTGGAATTGCAGGCACATTATTCTCACTTGCTTTAAAGGTCAGCTAAGAAGCTAATTTCTCAAATGGGTTCATAGCTCTGAGACAACGTAACACTAGTCATTTCTTCCAACAAATTGCAGTTGTCAGAGAAACTGGATTAGTAGCTCATGGAGCTAAAAATAGACTTTATGTGCTTGCCAGAGAAGGATGACTTCAGTAAGAGAGGTGAAGGTGTATCAAAATATTGTAACATCTGGAGAAAAAGCAACAACAAAATGCTCAACTCAAAGCAAGTTACCCATAAAACTGCATTAAAAATAATCTGAATCACCTACTGGAAGAATGACAGGATTTAGTCTTGATTCTGTTTTGTTCACCTTCCAGATGTACCTTCTGGTTGCTGCTTTATCAGCTGAATCAGTTTGGCCACAGTCCTTTCAAAGTCACATACTTCAAATTAGGCAGTGAAAGTCATTATGTTAAAGCCATTATCTGAATACTGAAAAAGAATAATCTTTGGCTTTACATTTTTATCTTCCTTTGGGGAGCGGGGAGAGATAATTTATTGCTAAACTTCTTCAACGAAAAAATAAAAACTAAACTCCCAAAGCCCAAATCTAATGAGAGCTACGTGAAAGCAACTTTCCAAACCTCAGTATATCTTTACTAAAAAGTGGATAATTATTTTACATTACATCAAACATTTGCATTTTAAGGAATTCTCTTTTATTCCATGATTTTGCAAATTTGTATTACTGCTTGCTTGGACTTAAAAAAAAAAACAAAACCAAAACCAAAACCACAACAAAAACTAAACCCAATTCTATATTCTTCATTATTCTTCAGTTATTTATTTTCCATAGCAGAGCAATTCCACTGCACTGTGTATGACCTTGAAGGAGCAGCAATCAACTGCAGATAAGAAGCCTCAGCCTGTCTGGTCAAGGTGAAAAGTTCTGCAAGGTACAGGTTGGGTCTCAGCTGAAGACAGGGCTAGCAGTAGTTGCATGCAGTTTGTACTATGACTTAAGTAATTATTTTTACTTTTATATTCAGAAGCAGACCTACATATAGCTCAGGAATAATCTTCACTTTCTTTAGAAATTCTTTCTGTAGCCTGTGTCTTTTCTGCACACCTTTTATAAAATCTCTTCATTTCAGATCTGAGGCATTGAGAAGTGTAGGGTATAAATAGTAATTTATGTCAGTGAAACAAATCACTGTGAAAAATATTTGTAAAGTATTTATGCTCATTGTCTTTTAGATCTCTTATAAGCTAGAGTCCTTTTTGCAAATTCTGTTCTTGCAGAAGCCTTTGGTCATCACTCTAAGAGAGATCAAGAGTAATCTTGATTTTGGGATTTAATTAGCATCAGTACCATTTATCTGGCATTCACTGTGTACCATTATTACTGCAGTGTTAAGGTTCAGTTGTGAAATAGAAATGTCAGAATAAGCAGCACCAGCAGTTATCTGCATTGCACATCCTACACATTATGCACACATTTCATGGCATACTTTGTATTTTATAGAGCATAATGTGACTGGTTAAATATGTAGAAAAATAGTTAGGAATAAAAAATACAAAATATGTGGACACTGCTGTTTCTAATAGCTGTCTTGAGATATTTTGGATATATGATCACCTGCTCTTGGGATTGCTCATAATCAAATCATGCATCTTTGGCATCAGTCCTTGCTTTGGTGAGAGGCATGGTCATCATCATCCCTTTAGTTGTTAAAACTCAATTACATTAGAGCCAGAGATTAATAACACAGAAATTTTTCAGCCAAGTATTGAGAGAGGTGTTGCAGTTTTTTTCTGAATATGGTGGGCTCCACTGCTAGGCCTGACTTTACATCCCTTCTTGATTTGATTTTCACCTTTCCCAGTTTACTAAAATTCTGCAGTTCCTCTTTGCAGGATTCCATAGTGTTTTGAAGAGGCTGTGTGTAGTCTGGTCATGCAATGCGCTGGTGCAACACAAAAATGATAAGCTGTTTCAGACCACCGTCCTAGAGAGTCCAACCAACGTTTCACAGCCACAAATGATCCCCTTATTCTCTTTGCCACTTTGCTCTGCTCCTGTGGCCAACTTTAGAGAAGGAACTGAATGCTACTAAAAATCTTCTGGTGTTTTATATTTGTTTCAGTGGGATAAACTCATGATTAGGAGAAACTTTTGCAAAACAAGCTCGTGTTATTGGCATGAACTTCACAGCCTGAGCCCATCAAGTCATAGTTCAGTCTCTTCCCAAAGCCTTTCAGAACATATTGAACTTTGCATGCAATGTCTTGCCTAGAAGATCTGATAACAATTTTACAGTTGTCTCTCACTGTGATCCTGACTCTCCCATCTAATGGAAAACCCATGAAATTCATGAAACCATGAATGGAAAATCTCATACTTCTGATACTTGCTTAACCTTTCTTCCAGGAACCTGTTGCAATTCTGAAATTGGTGATTTAGCTGGCAATTAATTCAGGCTCATCTTCATTTCCTCTGCAGGTAACTCTAGAGGATGATTAATCTTCGCTGCCTTAGAATTGTATCTTTTGATTTTTCCCTTTGATTTCAGTGTTTCTAAAGTAAAATCTGAGGGCTAATTCCTGTCTAAGATGGTCACAAACAGCTCTAATAACAGGCCCAGACATATATGAAGGTAAGTTGTAGGCATGAATAAAAAACTTGGATTATTGTAGGAAGATGGGTATTCACCTAAGTTCATGATGCTCAGTTTTAAGAGTGGGAATTTTTAGTAAGAGTTATGAGCCACATATTGGTGATCTGTCATTTGCTGAGAGCAGAACAAAGGCAAGGAACAGTTCAGTGCAGTGCAGTTTTAATCTCAGCTTTATGAATGCTGAGAATTGCTGCTTGTCTTGGTTCAAACTTCTCTGTTTTGCAAGCTGGATAAAATTATTTGGTACTCCTAAAATGTGAAGATTGAGCATCTCAAAGCCCACACTCCTGTGAAAATGGACCAGCCTCCCCTGGATGCAAATGCTTTTTGTGTAATTCTGTAATACTGTTTTAATGTGTCCTATAAAGTTTCTCTGAAGAGACTTGGACTTCAGTTGTACAACCATTCTGCACTAAGTAACAAGATTACAACCTTGCACTATCAACAAAGGATGCTTAGCATTAAAATGACACTGGATGGCATTAAATAATAATAGAGCTCTATCAGGGTTTAGAGCACTGTGATATTTGTGAACTGTATGAAGCAGTTTGTATAAAATTTCTTAGAGATATGAGTATGATCTAATTAATGACAGTATTTCCATTTTAGTAATATGCAGAGGAGGTAAGGTGGTGTCCCTAGACATTTCTGTCAACTTAATGGTTAAGAGATTCATTCTAGTACTATGTAAATCTGAACATTATTTTAGAACATCAGCCTGCAGTCTACTGGGAAGGGGTGTGGCAGGTAAGAGTTTTACTGTGAGCTAGCATGGACAGAAAAGCTCAGCAAAGAGTACAAGCCAAGATCTTCCCACAGTGAAACCAAGGGAGTAATTGCAAAATGAGTCTGGTTACTTGTCCTAGCTGTTCAACAAAGGAATCCACCTGCCAGCAGAAGCAAAGTCCATACAAATTATCGCATGCTGCATTTCAGGTTTTTTAATAGGGATTCATTTGGCAGTATTAGTGGTCTGGAAGTTAGTTAAGTACCTCTGGTTGAAAATTACTATTTACTATTTACTATTTACAGTTATGATCGCTTCCCCAAACCAACTGAATTTATTACTAACCAAAGACTTACCTACTTGAAAACAAACCAGTAAAGTTTTTATGTCTTTGACTGTGAGCAGTTGAAGTGCATAATATATGTACTAACCAGGCCTGTGTTGTGTCATTGAGCAAGAGTTATTCAAGGCCATAGCACCAGTATAACACAGCAGAATTCAGTATTAATCCCTCTATGGGAACATGAGTCTATGTAATAAATCGATGTGCCATATGTGTAGACCATGGGAAAATAGTGTGTGCAGTGAACTACATACGGTCTTAAAAGCTTTAACATTTGTACTGCTCTTCCTATGACAGAATGTATATCTTGTTAGCTGTGATCCTATGAGCTTCTGAAAAAAAAAAAAAAAGTAATCTAAAGTTTATTCTTCTTGTTTTAAAATGACTGTTTTGTGAGTTACTGTTTACACAGGCCTCCATACAGCAAAGGGTCTTTCTCCATGTGTTGCTGGGAAATGGAAAAGCAGATGCTCTCTGTAAACCTTGCAGGCTAGAGAAATCAGTGAATGCCTTTCCTGAATCTCCTCCTGATAAGCTGCTTCTCTTTTCTAGCAAATGCAAACAGTGCCAATAGCCTGGCCCTTCTTCAGAAGAAACAAATCGTTTGTTGAATGGCCTTGTTCTGTTCAGCTTCTATTGATACTTCTTAATTTTCTGTCTCCTTTTGAGTAGGCTTTGATGATACGATTCTTGCAAAGTGTAACTGAGGGCAAACAATTTGCCCTTTTTAGCCTTCCTTTTTCCAAAGCCACTGAAGGCCTCAAACAAGAAGAAGAAACTTTACAAAACTCATGCAGGCATGTTGTTAACAGATAGCAGAAGGATAAAACAGCCTTCTGAGGGTACTCTAAATTGCCTTTTAATGGCATGCCTGCACTGTGTTGTGACTCACATCTTGCTTTCATAGCGTGACCTGCTATAATGGTGTTTGTTACAATAAGGTCCTTTTAGTTTGTCCTAAAACTTTTTACTTGTTTGTCACCGTATTAGAAACATAAGGTACACTCTATAAGAAAAGCAATATACAATATACTATACATCTTCTATTTCAATGCCTCTAGTTTTAGGCTAGTATTCATATAAATGTTTATAATCAAAATACAGGTTTTATTGTTCTTCACAGGACCAAGCAAAGAAGTTTTGCCTTGTCTAAATACTAACAGTTGTCTAAATACTAACAATAATATTTCTATTCAAAAAATACTCTTTTCTCATGCTTCTAGTTAACTTGTGGTAGGCTCCATCCTACTCTGACTCCCCATTAATGCATTTGAAAGGGAAAAGTAATGAGCTATTTTAGTGCATGAACTTTGCGCAGTACCTGATTCATAAAGATAAATAGATCCAAAATCTCATTTATGAGTTATGAGTGATCAGCAAAACAACAAAAACCCTCTGAAGTTCAGCTGAGTAAGTCCTGAAGATCTCACATTACTTACTCCATTTCTCAGTTCCTGGAGTCACTATAACAGATATATTTGATGAAGTCTTTGCCATGGGCACTGCCACCAGCCTTCATCAAAGATTGTTCTAATTTCTGCTTCCGATTTTATCTGGAAGTTTACTGTAATGGAGAAATTATCTGTATTAAAAAAAAAAAAAAATCATACAGGTTTCCTTCAAGTCAGTACTCACCTTATTTGACCTAGTCCTTTGGTAGGTAGCTCACATTAATTAATTTTTGTCATATTAGTAACACAGTATTCAGAAAAAAATGTTTCTCCAGAGAAACTCCACTGAAGAACAGTTTGTTCTTAACTGTGAAATGTGTAACCTCTGTTACATATTTCAGAGTTAAGTCACTGAAGAGGTGATCAAAGAAGACAGAATATGAAAACAAATCCAGAAATTTTATACACAAGAAATGCGTGTACTTGGTTAAAAAAAGGTACAATAGTGAAGTTAGTAAGTTCTTTTTTTTCTCATTAAACTTTGCTGATACACATAACAGTTGTTCATAAAATATTTGTTTCTTCCCCCACATGCTCTCATTTGAAGTCAAATCAAAAAAAGTTATATTGTCACAAATGTAGATAATTCACTGGAAGTCATGGACAGAGCTTGGTTCTCTAAGCACTGCAATAACATGATAAGAAAAGTACCAGTTCAGTTACACTGCCAGGTGCTCAAGATACCATCTATACTGTATTTATTATTATTCTCTCATCCTTTAAAACAGCAAAAAAATCAGTTTAAGTCTTTGTCTTTGTATTATTCGAGTTCTCGTATGTCAAGACTGCATCTGGTAGTGTGTTGCAAACTTGCCTTCCCATGCTACCACATAAAAAAGTAGCTGCTTCCTCACTTTTGTGATACCTTTTTCTGTCTGTTTGTCTGGAATTTTTTGACATCTCTTCGACCATGTCAGCAGCTCCAATTGGGCTGCCCGATGTCTGGAAATCCTGGATAAAAGGCCACACTAAACACGAGCAGAACAATTCTGTCTCTCGGGTGAGAAGAGTTTTGTATATGTGGGGTTTACGCTAGGGGCAGACCAGCTTTGCAAGTGTACTGGACTCATCTCATGCTGTAGAGTTGATGTGTATAGGCACAACACATGTTCACACATTGCTCAGCTAGTGCTGACCCATGGTCATGCATTTCAGTGTGGCAAATACTAAGGAGAAACATGGAAGTTGCAGCATTTGGAATTTCAGATGTTGGCAGGAGTACGTGATTGGTACCACCTACTCTCTGTTGTTTCATGAAAACTATCTGGAAGAATAAGAACAGAAGGAAAAAAAAAAGGGAAGTGAGGGGGATTGTGAGGTAGAGCTCATTTGTCAACTTCACGTTCTCTTAAACCTTCTCTTTTGCCATCGCCACATGTGGAACTAACACCTTTCAGACACAGTGGTGAACACTGATCATCCGTCTCATAGGAGTTGTATCTGAGTTTCCATAGGTAGACTTTATACTGAGTAGCTATAATACTGCCATGGGGCAGGAGGTGACTGTCCTTTTAATAATCATTGTTTAAAGATTCGTTGCTGAAATGGTCAATACCCAAATACCCTGTTGGGACTCAGCAAGTAGGGTTCATTTTCCAGCAAGGTTTTGTGGTAGGAACTTTGAATGTTATGATGAATCAGGACTGATCTGTGGCAGTCCTAAACCTTCACAAATAAAGCAGATTATTACAGCACAGTCAAAACCTTGGTCAGTACTGCCATGCCAGAAACATGGTGTTCTGAACAATTGCAGACTTCCTACCTCCTGGTAATCCTTGTAAAGCAAAACCATATGACTCCTATAATGGCTAATAGGAGTCTTTGTTTGGGCTAAAAGTCTGCAAAGAGCATTGATACCATATCCCACACTCCTTGCTGTACAAAACCATCAGTGGTCTGTTTCTGCAAGTGTTATATTTGCTGGGTAATGCTCAGTCTGTAAACAGTATCATAGTCTGGCATGTCAATGTGTAACGCATTCCGTGTAGGAAAAGACAGCACTTTCCCCTGACCTGCATTTGGATTTAAAGCTTAGTTACATGGGCCATTTAGGCTGCAGTCCTGCGTGTGCTCAGGGGAACAGGTAAAACTTAAAGGACGCGGGGGCCTCATGCAAAGTGTGCTTTGGCCAGGCCTTCTGCAAACGTGGTGAGCAAGGGTGGTGGGACTGCGGCCATACCTCATCGGGTGGTTGTAGATGGGAGTCGCACACCCAGTATCTAATGCAGCATTTCAGATATATAAAGACCTATTTTTCCATACATTCTACACACATTCCTACATATTTTATGAATCAGGTCTGTGACTGATGTTTTGAACAATTTGTTTGCTGCAGTTTCATGGGGTTACTATCTCTTCGCTTTGCAATGTAAATAATATTGTACGTCTGCCACTTTATGATACAAATGCCATGTGAATTGCTTATTTTTAAAATGTTATAGCTCTGTTATGGTTTATTTACAACGCCATCTCACAGTATTGGTTTAATATACAATGTATCTGTATGGCATGAATTAAATTGCTTCTATTTTACAGTGTCAAATATTTTATTTTTGTTTTCTAAAATGACTACATTTCATCCTATGCAGTTTCATAAATGTTTCTTAATTGGCTCATTATGTCTGGAAATACTGCTTCCTCTCCAGTAGTGCAGGCATAAGAACCGGTATTCCTGATCAAAATCATCTGATATATCATCTAGCAATTTCAGAGTAGAAATATATGTACAAATATGTAAGCATTTACAGTTAATCAGAACATCTACTATATCTTCCTTGCTTTTCATGTAATGATACATTTTAATAATTTTGTATACTTTTTATTTGTAATTATTTGTGAGTCATACACAGTGTAAATAACATGTTTCATTATGCAAGATTTCTGGGTATTCAAGATTACAAAAAAGGTGAATTTGTATATTAAAAGAAATTGACAGTAGATTGGAATGACATTAAAATAAAGTGGTGATGACTATGTTCTATTTATACTGTTCATTTCCAAATTGTCTGTTAAAGAAAAAAACATTTCATTTGCCCTTTAATGTCCAACCAGTTATTTACAGTATATTTGCATCAATAAATCATGCAGAAGTCTATTAAAAATCATGATGAGTCACTGAAATTTTCTCTTTTTCTCTTGACAGCTTACCTATGGAGAGCAGAATTAAAATATACTAAAACCCAATTCAATAGAAATAGTCCAAAAGGTCAATGAAGATATTTGCGGGAAAGAACCTCTTTTCACTCCTGTCTCTCAAACCTTACCTTATACCACAAATCCAAATCTATTTTTAAACAGTAAACTAGTAAAATATGTTATAACAAAATGCTAGATGCTTAAGTACACATTGTGTATAACCCTTGATGTGTAAGCTTTGGTTTTCATGGACATTTCCACATAAAACCCTTACTAAAGCCTTAGTTCTTGACTGAACTTTCGGAGTTTTGAGACATATCTGCTTAAGAAATTTAACAGATTGTTGCAAAGAAAATGTCTGGTTTGGGTGATACCATAACAGCTAATTTCTTCCAGTGATTGTTCAGTTCTCAGTTCTGCAGAACAGAGGAGAACCAGATTTCAGTCCTGGAGAACGGAGTTAGAAAACGGGTGACGTTACAATGAAATAACGACACTAGCTCATTGCTACCAACACAAGAACAAAGTAAGCTGGCACGCTGTAACATCATCAGCCTTACAAATGCTGCTTGTGTTGCCCATTTTTTCATTCCTTCTTCATGTTTTCTATATCCCCAGCTGAGAACATGACTCATTCTCCTCTGCTATTTTTTACAGAAGACCATTAACTAGAATTTGTTGCAATATTTTTCTGTGGAATGTGTTACTGGGAGAAAATGGAATTTCAATTAATTTAAAATGTTGGCAGGGGAGTTTGATTCTGACATTTCAGTACTGAATGTGCTTGGCTTTTATGTGGCTAAAGCTAAGGAAGGTCTAAACTGTCCTGAAATTTCAGAGATTTTTGCCCTTGCCACAGTTGGTGAACTTTTTCCAAGAAACAGACTGATAATTTGCTTATTCCAGAAAACTATTCCAGAATGTTTAGATGTGAATTTGAATAACTCCAGTATGTGGGAGCCAGTTCTTATCTACAGTAGATTTGGGAATACTGTGTGTCAACCAGGAAATTATGATAAAGAGAATTCTCAGAGTCTTTTTGTCTTGGAGAGTTACTCTTCTATTAAAATAACACTGCATTTTGAGATCCCACTTTGTCCAAAAAAGCTCATCTATGTGTATGTGTATGTGTATGAATTTAAGGAGTGCCTTCCACCCAACACCCATATGCAGTCCAGATAATTCCAGCACAGAAGGATACAATAGGAATAAAAAAAGGACAACAACAATTATGAAAGCTGTTGCATATCTTCCAGAAATTAAATAGGCAAGACTTGCCCAGGTTTGAAAAGACATGACTATGATAAAGATCTCTTAATCCTATGGTGAAAGGGAATAGAAAATTATTGTTCTGTGTTTCTTACAATGCCAGAATTAGAGGGCATTTAATGAGGTTACAGACAGCAGATTAAAAACAAGTAATGCAAGAGAAAGTATTTTTTTTTGTAGAGTGTGTAATCTAATTATGTCTCTCAGTGCCAACAGAACATTTCAGAGACTAAAATAGAGGCAATTTGAAAAGCTGGTGGAGGGTAGATTCATCAGCTGTTTTTAAACATGTTGAACTGCATGCTGTTGTCAGCTCAGGAAGCCACTAATCCTTTGTTGTAGGAGTCTGGGAGAGTGTACCAGCCAGAGGTCTCGTATTACTTTTTTATGCTTTCCCTTGTGTAGCATTCCCTATGGAGATTGTTGCAGACAAGTTGTTGGGTAGATGGATCTTTCAAGAAAACGTCTGTGTTTATATCCTTATATGGGAGACACTGGAAGAGGAGAGTCCAGGATGATCTGCAGGCTGAGGGAAGAACAGGAGGAAGAGAATCTGAAAGCCATACAAGCACCAGGAGGAGGTAGTGTAATGCACTGGAAACTTCTTGTTAATACATGGACTGGACATCAGAGTTGGTCTAGGGGAAAAGAGGTGGNAGCTGAAACCAGGACAGCTGTCTTCTGGGAGCAAGCATACAAGGTAAGGATTTTAGTCTGAAAAAGGTATTGGCTTGAGCAGGAAAGGCCATCTGGTCATTCTTTGTTGGGTGCAAATCAGAAAGGTAGAATTCTGCTGAAATGTCTCAGCACAAACAAGTTTCATGTGATCTTTCACAGAATTTTCTCTATTCCTAGGAAGAAAAGAACATGCAGGCCAAGGAAATAAATGAAGACCCAACAATGGGCCAAGATTAGTATTATAAGAAAAACTTGGGTTCTTTCATCATCTTGATGGGGAAAACATTCCGTTGTGTCTTGACTCTACCTGAGTACCTGGAGCACAGGCATTGTGGGATTAAGTCTGAGATGTTGTTAATAACAGCTTTAAGCAAAAAGATTGTTTACATTTTCTTACATATAATATCCCTCCCTGATTTCAGTACAGAGGCAGAGAAAATTAAATAATAGTACTGAATAAAGGAATTATTCCTGCAGGTCTACACAGACCATTTTCTCCACTCTGTGTATATGAGCATATCACATACTTTAATCCTGTTCTACTAGCCTCCTAAGATATAGGCATGTGTGAGATGCCCAGGCTAAGTGGAACAGAAAGTGCAGTTGAGGACCACTTTGATTCAATATTTTCTTTAAAGACCCTAATACAGAGGAGAAGAAATTATATCTGTTGATGGCACAAAACTGGGAGTTGTTATCAACACAGCAAGAGCCAAATGAAATAAGGGAAGAATGGAGTGGCCTTCAGACCAAATAAAATAGAAGTACGATGAAAGGATAAGTAATGTGTGCCAGGATTAATTGCAGGTATTCCTGTAATAACTGGAAGCTTATAATTTAGAAATGACAGAAGAAGAAAAAGAGATGGAAGGGTACTGACTGAGAAGTATATGATTATAGCCACTAATGTCATATGAAAAAATCAAATGTAACTACAAGAGAGATGTTTCTGATAGAATCAGAGAAATATCAGTGTCATTGCATAAGGGATGATACCTGGAATACTGTGTGTAATTCTCATTATTTACATTCAGGAAATTATTGTATTCCTGTGACAGACAGCAAGGTAAAGCCTGTGGGAAATATAATTATTTAATTAACATGTTTCTTCTCCAGTGGACCATGCATCTTTTAAAGAGCGTATATATAAACCATTTTAAGTATGCTTGATGCAACAGTATGTCTTTGAGTAGAGAATATAGCAGCATCAAAAATGTTCAAAATGCTCCCATTGCTTGCTGCTCTGTTAGGCTAAAGAGGCAGAAAGTGATGCAGCTTAAGAATATAGCCAAGAGGTAGAAAAGGCTGAGTTGCCATATAGTGTATCTCTCCACTGATCCAGGTTGTGATTCTCTGTACCTTTTTCTGTTTTATGTGGTGCTAGAATCAACAGGTGAAGGACCTCCAGCCACCACCTGTACTCCTGACTTTCCTTAAGAATGTGAGAAAGAAAGTTAAATATCAATATTTGTGCAAGGGATCTTAGTTCAGCTTCCTAAACACAGATCTCTTCTGCATTTGAGATGATCTAGTTCACCTTGCTTGGCTTCTAGCTCCTAAGTGGCCAAAGGACTTGTGTAAATTCTGGGCCAGATTTACCAATGCCATGTCAATCTCTTAGATGCCATAAAATGACACTGTATTCAGGCAAATTAATTAATTACATTGTGCTGAGGTTATCATTGATTTCCCAGACAAAAACATCACACTGTTTGAAGGGAAAAATAGCTAACCAGACTAAGATCAGAGGTCTTTTTTTTTATCAGTGTACNGCACCCTTTGCTGGGTTAGAAACTGGCTGGATGGCCATGCACAGAGAGTGGTGGTGAATGGAGTTCAATCCAGCTGGTGGCCAGTGACACACAGTGTTCCCCAGGGCTCAGTACTGGGGCCAGCCTTGTTTAATGTCTTTATCAATGATTTGGATGAGGGGATTGAGTGCACCCTCAGTACATTTGCAGATGACACCAAGCTGGATGGGAGTGTCGAGAGGAAAAGGTTGCACCAGAGGAGATTTAAGTTAGATATTAGGAAAAATTTCTTTACTGAAAGAGTGGTGAGGCATTGGAATAGGCTGCCCAGGGAGGTGGTGGAGTCACCATCCCTGGAGGTATTCAAAAAAAGCGTAGATGTGGCACTCCAGGACATGGTTTAGTAGGCATGGTGTTTTGGGTTGATGGTTGGACTAGATGATCTCAGAGGTCTTTTCCAACCTTAACAATTCTATGATTCTGTGATTCTATGATAAGATGACTTTTACCAGAGTACATTCACAAATGATGAAATATAGCTTTGCATATGGTCCAGACAAATATTAAAAGAAGTTTGAATAATCTACCTAACATGGTAATATAATGATTTTACTTACTTGTGCAAGCAAGTAAAACAGAACTGTGATTTGATTTATTTAATTTGATCCTGGAAATGGCTCTCTAAGTTCATGGAAATAGATGTAATATTATATCATTTGCATTTTTTCCTCCCATCTCAGTCATTTCTGCTGATAGTAATCCTTTGCTTTGCCTGTTATTTCTTTATCATAATCACTTTCAGAAAATCAATATAATCCTACAGAGCATAGGTCCAGATAGACTGCTTGTCCTATGGCAGCAGTGAAAGAATACTGTTCTTATTTCAGTTGTCTGTCTGGAGCTGTCAGTTTGTTATGCTGCACATGAAAATGGTGGTGTTCAGAAACCCTTGCAGTGGTACAGGAAGCCAAGTGCAATGCTCTTCAGCCAAACCCACTCTTGATTATGTTATTGGCAATCTTTAATTCCCTGTCACAAAGTCCTTGGATTGGCAACATGTGGCTGGTCACCTCTGAGTTCCATAAGCCTTAGATGGTTCCTCCATTGAGACAGCAGCCTGGCAACGTGTAAGGTAAGAAGTAGACCTGTTGTCACACGCCTCAGTCATTACAGGGCAGGTCATACAGGTTGCTACTGATATTTATTATCAGTGTGTGTATATATGTATACACACACATATATAAAATTTATTTGCTACAATACACCTATAAATAATTCCTCCCAGTTCTGGGATTGAGAATTACATATTTATTTATTTATTTTATTTTCCTTTCCTTTCAGGTATTTGCCTTGGGAAATGCTAAGCTGGACAAAGCTAAGCTATGACAAAGTTGCTTAGCTTCATTTCTTGCCTCTGTTTCTCAAGAGCTGGATGCATTCAGAGTTTCTGACTGATAGTCCAGTTCTTTCAGGTCTGAAGACACTAGACTGCTAGACCGGTTGATCTGATTTTCCATTTACATTACTAAGCACTCTATTATCAGAATACCAACAAGACATCTTGTGCTAGATGTCCCAGACTTTAATAGATTCTTCTCCCAAATGGACTAAGAGATTCTCCAGCTCTCTCACTAACAAACATTCAAAAATGCTCAATGCATTGGGAAAATGCTCTGAAATTTCATGCTGCTGCTTCTCCAACAATAGAAACATCACCATATGAGGTGAGAGGGCCCAGTTTGGAGTCAGAGCCACATCTTCCTCTCATATTAGTACCTTTATAGGTTGCAGGCTCATGCCCCCTTCCATACTCTGAGCAGCCTCCTTCATTACAAACTTGTGGTCAGCTGGCAGTATTTGTAAAAGGATGTTTCATAAGACCTTCATATATTGCACCCAGCTATCATGACGAACAAGAGAGTTCCCATTAAGATCTTTAACTACATGTTCAAAACTGCAGCCGTCATGTTTTAGATGACATGGACACTTGTATTTTTACAGTTTATGTTAAACCTTATGTTTTTATAAGCATATTATCAAACTGAGCTGTATTTTGCTCTTATTCTGTATTATTTCAACAGCATTACTTCCAAATGAGATAATCTTACAAGTGGTACATACACAGAAACTTCTCCATGGAACAGTTTTAGGTCTCCATTTATAAAACCTTTAGTATACTGAAACCATAGGCAATGGCTATAGGCAATACAAATACTAAATATCTCAATTTCAAAGGACTTCAGAAAATGCTGGGATGGCTGAAGTCTTTGAGAAGTCTACACAGTAAATCCTAACTATGTATGCAAACATGCAAATGTGTCAAATTTAAATTTGGGGGGTGGGGAGTTGGGGGGGTGGGTGTGTTATATTACATACAGGGCTTGCTTTATTGCTTATTATGTCTACGTACAAAGCAGTGCATAGCTGAGTAATGACATCTTCCAAGAATGATGCATGAAATCAGGCTTAAGCTAGAATCTGGAACTGAGCTCAAACTGAAATGAGCACAAATCCATCTGAAATATCAGTCTAGGGAAAAAATGGGAGATGGAAGGAGTTGGAGTATCAGCTAGGCTAGGTAGGACTTGCTAAGGACAAAAGAAGAAGAGAGATGCTGCTGTTACCTGTAGAAAACTGTTCAGAAATCTATTATCAGGAGGTGCTGAGCTTCTGTTTAAATCACGAAAGAATAATATTGTAGCCCATTATATAAATGTGCTGCTAAAAATCCATCAATAGCAGTAATAACGATCTTGAATTCCAGGATAAGCGGGGGTTTAAAATTAGTTTGAGTGTTGGAAACAGTAGTTTATAAGGAGAAAAGAATTATCTCTTGATATCTGTGCTGGCATTCAAGGGAAAAAGACAATTTTTTCTGCCGGTAAAGAGGAGATTATTGGTAGGAAAAGGAAGGATTATTCTTTGCTTTAGGCTCAGATTTATTTTATATTGGAATCAAGCAAAATTCTTCTCTACCTCAGAAAAAGCTATGAATTTCTCAGATACTCTGGAAAATCAAGACCTAATCAATTGTAATTGTATATAGCAGATCACTGCCTCCAGGAAGTGTAATACAGATTAACAGTGAAACTTGGCTGAGTAAATGTCAGTGGCATAACTGGTCTGTGACACTGGAAGTGTATGGTAAATCAATATTGTCTTAATTACGGTTTCTTGAGGCAAATATATAGTAGTCAGAGAAGGATGGCATATTTAGCTTTAGCATAATTTATAAACGCTTAACTCATTCATTAATAAATTCATTGTCTGCAAATCATTAAAAAAAAACAAAACACTTGAGGTTTTCCCATACTACTAATCTAACTAGGACATTCCTGGTGGAGACTGCAAAGTGGGCTTTGGTCAGACCCACAAGTTACCATGCTTAAGTGTTAATATTGCAGAGACCCAGAGAGTTCACGGCATTAGGGTTCACCATCGCCATACAGCGTCCAACAGACACAACCAGGTGGAGGGCGCAGGGGTAAGTGCTGCTGGTTTGCAAAGCACCGTTTCCTCTTCTCTTGGCTGCTGGAGTATATCTTTGTGGCAACCACTGTTCATCATCACACATCACATCAAAGTAGTGAGTTGCAATGGTTTCGCAATGTGACTTGGAATCAGAGAAAGCAACTCTTTTTGCACCACCTGAAGCATTTTCCTTACCATGAATAACGTGCTGATACAGGGTGGATGGTGCTGCTCCAGTGACTGGTGCCTGCAGCCAGCTGGCTGCTGAGGCAGCAGCACCACGGAAGGGGTGAATGAGCCCATGAGCCTCCTGCCCGGGGCCTCAGAACAACACCAGCTGAAAAACTGAAGCAGATGTAGTATGATGACAGGAGGGTTTCAGCATTGATGCTTATGCCAAGGGCTGGTGTGAGGGCAGACAGTTGCAAAGCAATACGAGTGGCTGCCTTCAGCCAAGTCTTCACAACATATTCACAACATGAATGGTGTCATGTTGCCTTTTCTGAAACAGGCAATGCCAAGCCTCTTCTGGCTTTGTAGCATCTGGCAACACTGTTTGATCAATATCCCCATCCCTGAGGACATTGCAATTTCCTTGCAGAACAAAGCCTGTAAGAGAAAATGCTTGTTGAATCTTAAAAGTGACCAGCTAATTGCCAACAGGAGCCTTCGTTAATGGCCTCACATGGTGTTCACCTGCTGATCTGTGGCTTCACTGCACATTGCCACATGGTCGGGGCAGGCTGCTCTGTGCAGTATGTGGAACCGGGAGACAGTCAGTAGTACGCAAGGGTGAAAGAGCAATCAGTGTCAAGGAAGATAAATCCCCTATGGACTGTCACAGCCAATGGTGAGGGTATAATTTCACCCCAGAAAGTGGGTAGGCAGCAGGCTATGGGTGGTCCCCACTCCTGCGCTTGTCATCTTGCAGCAGCTGTGGGTTGCTCCTAATGTGTGTTTCTCCATGAGGGGAGCTACAGCTGGATTCTTTTTTTTGCTTTGTTTTTTTGTTTTTTTTTAATTTATCTGGTTTAGGGATCTTTAAAAATTTTTTGAGGTGTGGATCAACCCCAAAAGATAGAATTTATGATGCTTAAACCAGGAGAGCAGTAACACCCAATTCACTTTAAAAATAAGTTTGATAATTCTGTTAAGAGAGTTTTCATTGCCACAGATGCTGTTGTTTCCTATGCATTTCTAAATGCTACATGAAGGGTGCTGAGACTCATTAGGGCTTCATCGCACCTTTCCATTTTGATGCCTCTTCCTGGGCATCTCCAGACAGGGTACCAGTTTACATGAACCTTCATGCTGACCCAGCAAAGCTGTTCATACATGTGTGCCCAGAAACCCAGCAAAGACCCAAGCCCCAGAGGTGCCAGAGACCTGTTGAGGCTTTGGAAGGACCCCAGAGACATTGCAAAACATACCAACAGGACAGGAGAGCAATGCAGGAGGAGCAGAGGTAACACGATGGCTCGCCTGCTCCCAGGCAGTGCTCTGCCGTGCTGCTCCTTCTGGCTACCAAAGCAGGCATTTGAAATAAACACTGACCTAAAGCCAGACTCTTTTTTTCTTGAAGACACTTCTCACTCCACTGTCCCTCCTCTCTTGTAAATGTTTAATGCTACAGTATTTGTTTGATTAAAGAGGATTCAAGGAGCTACTACTCAGAGGTCACTGCAACATAAAACGGTGGATTTCACTACTATTCACGCATTAATGGTGCAAGATATTCTTTACAACCGCCGTTGCTAATGGGTGCAGGCAGCTCTGCTCACCGCCCATCTCACTGCCCAGTGAGAAATCCTCTGTGTGTAGCAGTACTATCACTCATTTTCTTCCCTTATGCATATAATTAATGCCATGAAAACGCATTCCTTCTTTAAGCCATGTGGTGCAATTTGCAATATTGCTCCATACAGTTAGGATCTTAATTCCTTAATTAGGCTCTGACGTAGTCAATTTTGAAAAATGTGGGATCTCACTCAGAAATAAATAGACAAGTGAAATGACTCACTGATTGCAATTTAGGCGTGCTTGTAAATGCCTCCTCCCTCCTCACACACTTCAGTAGATGGTATGGTATAAATGGAGAAATGGACCTAGAATAAAATGGTCTAGAAAGGAGAAATGTGGTGAAGTGCAGTAAGAAGTAAATATTTATGTAAAGGCTAGGAAAACAAAATAGCTGTGAAGAAAGAGGAGAGAAGGATCCAATTAACTAAGGCTAAAGTATACAGAACTATTCAGAACTATTTTAATAGTCATGACTACAGAGGTCAGGAAAGTAAACAGGTGACAAGCAGAAGGTAGTAATTGAGGAACAGCCTGTTCCACGGCGAGACTATTCCATAATCACATCAGACTGAGGAAAAGTAATGGGGAAGATGACAGAAAGACAGGCAAGACTGCCCTCCTGGTGAAAGGAAACCAGTGCTTTTATCTTTTGTGCAGATTCATTATTTTTTAATGCAGCTTCATTTGCCATTCCACACAGAAAAATGCTGTTCATAATTTAACTCCTTTTTTTTTTTTTTTTTTTTTTCTCTTTGTGTTCTCTGNTTTTTTTTTCCCTGTGCATGGTCCTGATTGGGTTGAGCTGAATTTTCTTCAAATTTCTTTGTAGCAACTTCCACCAAATATATACATTATTTTTATTATTATTTAAAGGTTGATTTTGTTTTAAATGGCTCATCACTGCAGATTTTTTCAGTTTGACATATTTGGTGTCCATTTCTTCTACAAAGAAAGTTTGCCATAGATAATTTATTTTTACAGTGGTGAAAGCATAAAGATTCTTTTCTTGGCATACTCAGAAAAGAAAAAAAGGATGTAGGGGAAATACTTAGGTGCAGTGAAAAAATAACTAGGGAATGAGGTCCAAAGAGATGTGGCTTCAGCCAATGAAAAATATGAGAGTAATATACCACGAGCCCCAGGGGGTAATAGAGCAATGAGGAGCAAACCACATCAGTATGTGAAAACAAGGACAACAGAATTCCCAACACAACTGGCTGCTTTCAAAATGGAACTGCAATTTAGAAGATGACAAAGAAGCAACTGGTTTAGAGGCTTTGTGTGTGATCTGGATGCAGCACTTCATGAAATCTTGTCGCAGGAGCTGACTTGCATAATGGCAAAATATCTTAAGCAAAGTAAGGGCCAGAATATAAATTCACTTGCTAATGTACAGTTAAGAGGTGTCAGAAGTTTTAGTGCTTTGGGAAAAGATTAATTTTTCCCTTTGGCTTTGCCAGTAGACCAGCAGGGAAGTTATCTGCTACCAGAACTGTATCTGGGCCCTTTGTAATTCCTGACCCTGCTTGTTTACCGCCTGCTCATTTCCAGGAGACAGAGAAGCAGCCCTGGCTGGCTGGGTGGCTGCAGCAGCAGGTGATGTGAACACAGCCCTCATTGCATCTTGCACCAGGGGAATCCGTATCACTTAGTCTGATCCTCATAACTTTGTACAAAAATCCTTATCTAAAAATTTTTCATCAAGACCATATTTCTCTTCTCAGTAGAAAACACCTTCCAGAAACAAAGCCAGGCTTGGTTTAAAGCTATTGGCATGGAGTTCAGCAGGTTCAATTTCATTTTTCTAGAAAGCACCCTCATAAACACAGTAATCCAAAACCTGTAGTCCGTCCAGATAACTTCTGTATTAGCTTGACTGTAAGATGACACTGGATCTTTGAAAAAAAGAAGAACAGATAAAATGCAGCCAGTCTGTGGTCTCAACACAGGCAACATCACTCAGATCTGTCAGGTGTTAAACTGGAATGTTTAATTGTTCTTCACTGCAGGACCAGAGTAAACCCAGGCACAGCCTGAAGTCCTGGAAGGGAAAAGATGTTTCAGGCTTTTTACTGCAAAAAAATAAAGTAATAAATAATGCAATATTAAAACCATGTACCAGGCATTATTACATTAGCAGGTTTAATAACTTTCCTTAGATATTACTTTGTTGTAATTTATAAAATGACCATGACCACATCAGCAGTGAGGGTGACTACTGTGTTGGTGAGATACAGCTATTGCAGAGCACATTTGCTGTCACCATGGGCTCACAGATAATAAACATAATTACCTCCACAGTACCAGACAGTGCTTCTCCTCGCATAAATTATTTTGCAATAGAGTGACCTATCCTCATGTGGTGTGCTGTGCCGCTCTTGTATGTCATGATCCTATTTCAGCATGGTATTAGCTGCAATGTATCAAAGCCGTGGAACTGTTGAAAGCAGCTCCTAGAAGATTTCAGCCATTTATTGAACTCCAAAGAAGGAAAGATTCAATTCTTACGGTAGCTTCAAGAGGGTCCTTGGGGTTTTGCCTTTGTAATGTTGTGTAATTTTTTCCCTAGGCCACGTTGCATAGTCATACTTATAGAATCTGATTTACACTTCTAGATTTACACATATATCTGATTTACACTTCCACCCCCTCTTCTGGGGCAGTCTAGACAGCTTTACAGGATTGATAGACAGGAGAGTATCTCAAAGGCTGCACTTTTGTGTCCAAAGCTGCTCAGATGTTTAATATCCTTTGGCAATAGCCCTGAATCCGGGGGAGTAAGCTCAGTTCTTTGAGATGACAAGAGTCCTTGGAGAAGCAGCGCTGCATCAAACATACTCAGCTGGAAGCTGAAGAGCATGGTCTTGCACACAGTGCATAATATCAGCAAGCTGTTAGGCAAATGTCAGGTTAGCTGATCTCTGGGAGCACAGCTGCTTTTCAGAGTGTACTTTCTTCCCTGCTTCCTAGTATTACTTCCCCACTTCAGATCCCTCCTCCCCTAGTACCACCAGCAATATCATTTTCCAGAGCTGAGATGGACAGATGCACCCCTATATTCAGTCTGGGGCAAAGCCTGGTTCTAGCAACCTAAACCTTATTTCTGATAAAGGGGAGGTAACAGCACGTGTCTGTCTCCTTATACCTATGTAATATTAAATCCTTGGAGAGGCTAGAGGGCTGCCCTGTTCATTTTCTGTGAGTGGTCCTTCTCCTTTCAATCTCCAATCTGATAGCCATCTATTTGCCATCAGCATCACTGAGTGTGCACCAGGAATTATGTGCCAGTAGCATAAGACATGGGGAAAGCTTGTCTTCCATATCTGGATGTTGACTGCCTTCCCAAAGAACTGCTACCAGACATCTTGGTAGGATCTGATCAGGAAGGTTTGCATGTAACCCATGCTGTGCCTCACCGGGCACCAATTCTGTGCAGTACACAGGCGTGAGTAGAGAAAACATCACACTTACCCTTGAAGAACTTCTTAAAAGAGCCTTTTGCTTCAAACTGCCTGGTATTCATCACAGGACACACTCACAGTTTGTGCTTCTCTAGTGAATTAAATTCTTTGTATTTTTTCTCTTATCTCTCATGGGGTTTTAGACACTTGATTTTTGCTTTGTGAGTCTTTTTACATTATTACTAAGAGTACAAGGCTTCTCAGCAGGCTGCAAAAAGGAAATCTCCACTCACATAAACAGCCCAAACCCCTTCCATTCAACCTGTGAAATGGCTGTCTGCACGTTTCTTTGAGTGGTCTGTCTTTATGGTTCAGATTGATAAGCAAAATCCTAGTTCTTCAGAAATTATGCAGGTGTGAAATTATGCATGAGATATGGAACAAAAGAAACAAGGCAAATAAAAGTGGAGGGGGAAGAAGTAATGTTTCATTATTCGGGGAAATAAATGGCATTTTAAATTGTGAAAACCGTGAAATATTTATTTGATTTTCCTTTGCATCAGCATAACCAAATACATATTCTCTGACCAGTAGCAATGGGCTTATGGTGGGGTCACACCTTTTCTGCATTTCATCATGACAGGAAAATTTAAAAATAAACCTGAAGAGAATCTGAGACCGCAAAGCATCCTGAAGGGGAATGAACACCATTGTAACACCATCTTTGGCAGTAGGCTGGCCAGCTTGGTGTGTCGGGCTTTAAACTGAGGGACTCATGGGTTGGGGTCCAAAGTTACAGTGCTCAAGCCATTGCATCCAACTGGGGAATAAGCGTGGCCAACCAGAACAGTGACAAATGTTCCTTAGCTGGTTCCCAATTTGAGAACCAGAAGACCAACCACCTTAAGGGTGGGTATGGCTATGACACATCCTCTTTCATCCTTTCAGGGAAACCTGCAAGCTTGATTACCTCACTGAAATGCCTCTACACCAGTGCATGCAGCATGGGGAATAAACAGGAAGAACTAGAGATCTGTGGTCACAGGGCCAAGATCTCATTGCAATTACAGAGACATGGTGGGACAACTTTCATGACTAGGATGCTGTCATAGATGGCTAAGTACTTTTTAGGAAAGACTGGACAACAAGGTGAGGTGGTGGAGTTGCCCTTTATGTGAGGGAGCAACTGGAATGTATAGAGCTCTGACTCGGAGCAGATGAAGAATAAGCCAAGAGCTTATGGGTAAAAATTAGGGGACAGGCTAACACGGGTGACACTGTTGTGGGTGTTTACTAAAGACCACCTGACCAGGAAGACGTCGTCAATGAGGCCTTCTACAGACAGCTGAAAGTAGCCTCACAATCACAGGCCCTTGTTCACATGGGGGACTTTGACCACCCTGATATCTGCTGGGAGGACCACACAGCAAGGCACGCACAGTCCAGGAGCTTCCTGCAGAATATTGATGATAACATTTTGACACAGGTGGTTGAGGAGGGGTGAACTACTGGACCTTATGCTGAGAAATAAAGGACTAGTTGAGGATGTAATGGTTGGGGGCAGCCTTGGCTGCAGTGACCATGACATGGTGGAGTTCAAGATTCTGCATGGAGGAAGCAGAA
>VZTL01077290.1:29976-40317 GCA_013400535.1 Scopus umbretta | reverse complement strand
AAGTTGATTTTAAAAATTTTTTTTACATGCTTAAAGTGAGATTTCCCGTTGGAATAAATGAATACTACTCCATTTATTTCTGCTGAGCTGTACGAATTCATTCCATTTTAGGAAGCAGGCCTTTATTTAAAGCAGAACAAATTATTAATTGTTCTTTTCGTAGTGATCTGAGGACAAACTTGTATCATCTTCTTTTCCTGTATATTACCAAAATTACTTTATATTGTTTCTTCAGCTTTGGCAGTGGTGTAGTGCTGAGAGTTATGGTTGTATCTGAAGTCAAAAGCCTTTTTTTTCCACCTTTTTTTTATAACAAAAGCATACTGCATAGATGCAGATTAACAGTAATTTATAGAATATGCTTGATTTATCATGATTTTAAAAAAGCACTTTCCATTTAGCACAATACAAATATAATGCAATTCCCTTGAAATAACTCTTGCAAAAAAGATTACATATATGCCTATTTTTCTTGGATGAGCATCAACCCAGTCTTAAGGGTATGTAGTAATAGCCAGAGATTTGTCTATACTGACATACTCTCAACAAGACTAATGTAAATTCAGGGTAACTTTGCAGTGTCATATATTTGTCTGAGCCGTGGTATCTGCATGACTGGATGTACATGAGCTTCATGTGAAAGCGCTTTGTGCCAGGTGAGTACAGGAGTGTGTTATTTCTCTGGTTCTGCTTTCAGAAACATCTATACCTCTTCAGTGGGAGCTGTGCATGTGTATCTGAGAGGAAAATTGAACTAAGTAAGGAATTTAATCAAAATTCTTTGTCTCCAGGAAGCTGTCTAGCTGGGTTTGGAAAAGGATAGTGGACACTGCAATTAGAGTTATCATTAATAAGAATTGTATTGTAACAGACATTATAATTGAGCCTTGAATTATAGCCAGCTAAATCTTGCTTACCTCGAATGAACTTAATTGTTTTATTGAGCATGTTCCCAAGATATAATATATCAGGAGAGTGTGATGTCTTTCCATCTTTTGGGGCCTGCCAATTTTCTGTATTTTTTTACTTAAAGTAATCTCTTCAATTGCTCCGGTTTGAAAGGATGAAAGCCTTTTACTTCTGCAGAGATCTTGGTGGCAGCTAAGCACTTACAAGCATCCTTTTTCTTTGGTGAATCATAACTGCAAAAAGTAGTTTTAGTCCTCAGTGAAGAACGTGGTCTTTTGCTGCCCCGCAGAAACAATTTGCGGGTCTTAAAACTCTCTCGATAAAAGGAGTAAAATTCTCATCTTTGCTTATTTAATGTAGATTGGTTACCTCTGGAAATATTTTAGCAGCAACTTCAAGCTGATAGTGATCAGAGTCCAGAAGCAAAACTTGGAGAAGAGATTTCTCCTACGCATTTTGCTGCCAGCTTAGTGACTGATTTCAGGTATATTGCTTGCTCTTTCTTTTTTAAAATTTGACAGAAAAGGGGGCTGTGCCTCTCAAAATGGTCACAAAATTAATGTTTGCAAGTATCATGAGACTCGCTGTGAGAAAAGGCTATTAACATGAAAAATTATAAAAAAGGTTCAGAGATCTGTAAGAAAAAAAATTAGGAGCTTCAGCAGCCAAATTAGTGAGTTTAAATTGAACATACCAGATTGTTGCCTGATGGAGAAAAGGATCAGCAGAATGAACTGTAGCCTCAAGTTTCCCAGTTGCTCCTCCTTTGCACTGAATGCTGCATTGCTGTCTACTGTGCCCCTCACTTTCACTGAAAATTACTTGTGGTGTTAGATACTGTTTAATGTAGGTAAGTGAAACAGAAGAGGAGCTTGAAATTATCCAACAGCATTCTTATTGGCAACCTCAGCTGAGAAGCAATGGCTTGGCTAAGAATTGGAAGTCTGAAAGGTGGTCCCCACTGGCTTTGAGGTGCTATTGGGACAGCTGCTAATATGTTTTGTGCAAAGAAAGGCAAGACTTCAGGATTGCCTGTAAACACTGTCTTACATTCATTTAGGAAAAAGGCAGGATGAGTTCTTTCTTGCAGAGTAAAGAAGATTCTAAAGAGATTTCTTCAAGATAACATGCACAGGCACTTTCTCCCCTGACAGAGACTTCTCTGTCAGCATGAAACGTGCTGAATGATTTGGTGACTGCTAGCTTCGATTTTGGAGCACCTACTAACCTCTAAAGGATTTCCTTTCACAGAGGGATTGTAGCATCATGCTCCCTTCCTATTGTGCATAGAAATGAAACTGCGAGCAAATAATTAAACCTCCTATTCCTACCTCACAAAAGCCTTGAAGAAGTGGATTTCAAGATATTAAAAAAAATTCACAAAGCAGATCATGTACAGTACCAGAGAACTAGTAGCCTTTCTTCATCAAGTTTTTAAAAGCTCAGAACTGATCCAAAACAGTGCCATCTTTTAGAAAATTGCTGTTTTCAACACAGTATTCTTGCTGGGTCCTCTTTGAACTTATTTTCAGTAATTCCAGTGTGCCACTCTGCCTATTTACAGCTTATACGTATATTTAGGGACTAGGACCTGAAAGGTTTGCAGCAATTCTTGATCATTAGAATTCCAGGTCCTCACAAGAATGACATCGTTTCCTAATAATTTATGGCCCCCCAAAATCAAAGAATTGCTGAAACAGCTGTGCAATGAACAGTATTTGTTAGTGTAAAATGTACAAATGGTTACTACGTCAGCTAAATGAGAAACTCTATCAGCTGGCCTCAGAGATAGGCTTGTCTCCCTTTATTGACAAAATAGAACTGACATCACTGTATTTACCTAAGTAAGAAGTCGAAATTGAGAGCTTCGTTACCTTAGGCTACCTAAATAGTTAGCCTTTGGATATGCCTCTCTATTGAGTTAGATAAGGAGCGTAATACGGTTCCTAAGTCAGGCGACTCAGCTAGGCAGGGTTTGTGGAAGGGGTACTATTTTCTTAATTCGACAACGCACGGTGTCATCTCTCTGCAGTGGATGCACGGCAGCCACGCTTCAGGTGTTACCCGAGCAGTTGCCGTGTGGCCAGAGATCTCGGCGGGCTCGTGATCTTCAGAGCTCAGCGGGTTGGTCCTAGCGCTGCAGTGATGTGCGTGGGAGATCCCCGGGGAGGACCATTGCCAAGGAGCTGAGGCGGTGCCCGTCTTCTGGCACTGGTAAGCAGCTGAAGGGGCGGCCCCGGAGGAAACGCATGCCGCTGCGGGAAGCGGCGATTCGGCGTTGGCACAAGTTCTGCTGAGTCTTGCTGAACCAGCGCCAGGGGGCTGCTAGGGGGCTTTATATTGAAAGAGACATGTCTCAATTGAGATATATTATTTAGCTTTAGTTACTCAAGGGCATTGTAAATCTTACTAATTTTTTTTTTTTTTTTTTCACAAGACTGCTGGCTGCAGAATTTTGTACTCCCTTGCACATCACTCAATGCGAGGGATCTTAAATGTTGTAGCCATGGTGTCATCAGGCAGAGCCAGGGGATCTTTGTAGCTGAGGCAGCGGCAGATCCGTGCAGTCAGGCAGTGTAGTTCTTTATCTCCCATCCAACATCCTGGGTCTTCTAAAACTCAGTGTTACAGCGGTGGTTGTGAGGCACATTTGATTTGTAGCTCTCCCTCTGTCTCTGCTTATGGTATCCCAAGTCTGGTTTCCCCTTCCAGATCTTTTCCATTTAATCCTGCATAGTTATTCCTTCTTAGTTGGCTCTTGCGGCTCTAAATCACTTCCCTTTGCATGTTTAATGATGCGACTACCTTGATTTAGCAAGATTAGAGTCTTCTATTCTGTTCTCAGTGAGAAAGTGAAGACTTTTGGCTTGGTAAGGGTGGTTTCTTCCTAGACACAGGAAAAGAACTAACACTTTATTAGTTCATTTTCTAATTTATGATTGCTACAAACAATACATTCCCTAATGCATTGGTTCTGTCTAGTTTTAAATGGCCAATAATAATGATAATGCTATTTTGCTACTTCCAAACCCATTGAAGTTGCTGTTGTTGCAACATGAAAAGTAGCAGCTTTCTGTTGGAACTCTTTACCCTGCGTTAGAAAAAAAAACCAAAAAAACCCAAAGCCAAACCACAAAACAAACAAGTAGTTGTTTAGAAATTACACTATAATACTATATAGGGATTGTAGTTATGGGAACTTATATTTTCATTCTTCTCTGAGGTTAAGTTTCTGTTTATGCTATAAGCAGGGTATTCCAGGAAGGCAGGAGGGCCTGGTACTTTGGGAGGTGAAATCTAGCCGTATCTACAGCACATAAAAGAAAACAGAAGATGAATCGCACAGTGGACAAGTTCCTGAGGCATAGCCATGAAGTGTTGCCATTTCCAGACTGGAATTTTCAGCCTGAAGAATTGAAGTAAATTTTTGTTTTTTTGAAAGCTGTAACTTTGGTGGAAAATCCTTTCCCACAAATTTTATTTTGAAGGTTGAGTATCTGAAACTGAAATTCGTAGGCTAGCTGCCAACTGTGTATCACAGAATGTTTTGGGTTGGAAGGAACCTTTAAAGATCATCTCGTCCATCCCCCTGCCATGGGCAGGGACATCTTTCATTAGATCAGGTTGCTCAGAACCCCATCCAGCCTGACCTTGAACACTTCCAATGATGGGGCATCCACAGCTTCTCTGGGCAACCTGTTCCACTGTCCCACCACCCTCATCATAGAGTTTCTTCCTTATACCTAATCTAAACCTACCTTTTTTCAGTTTAAAACTGTTGCCCCTTGTCATGTCACTATAGGCCTTGGTAAAAAGTCTCGCTCCATCTTTCTTATGTGCCCCTTTAAGTATTGAAACTCCTCAATAAGTTCTCCCCAGAGCCTTCTCCAGGCTGAACAACCCCAACTCTCTCAGCCTTTCCTCGTAGGAGAGGTGTTCCAGCCCTCTGACCATTTTAGTGGCCCTCCTCTAGACCCACTTTAGCAGGTCCATGTCTTTCCTGTACTGGGGTCCCCAGAGCTGGATGCAGTACTCCATCCAGGTGGTAATCTTCATGAGAGCAGAGCTGAGGGGGAGAATCGCCTCCCTCAACCTACTGGCCATGCTTCTTTTGATGCAGCCCAGAGTACAATTGGCTTTCTGGGCTGCCAGCACACATTATCAGCTCATGTCTAATTTTTCATCCACCGGTACCCCTAAGTCCTTCTCTGTAAGGGCTGCTCTCAATCCATTCATTCCCCAGTCTATTGGTATTGGAGATTGCCCTGACCCATGTGCAGGACCTTGTGCTTGTCCTTGTTGAACTTCATGAGGTTCGCATGGGCCCACTCTTCAAGCCTGTCAGGTCGCTCCAGATGGCTTCCCTTCCCTCAGGTGACTTAACTGCACCACTCACCTTGGTGTCATCTGCAAAGGTGTGCTCAATCCCACTGTCTATATAATTAATAAAGATATTGAACAGTAGCAGTCCCAATATGGATCCTTGAGGGACACCAGTTGTTACTGATCTCCATTTGGACATCAAGCCATTGACTGCATCTCTTTGGATGTGGCCATCTGGATTCAGCCAATTCCGTATCCATCAAATAGTCCAATCCATCAGATCCATACCTCTCCAATTTCGTAACAAGGATGTTGTGGGGGATCGTGTCAAAGACCTTACA
The DNA here is from genome assembly GCA_013400535.1 of Scopus umbretta. Lineage (NCBI taxonomy): Eukaryota > Metazoa > Chordata > Aves > Pelecaniformes > Scopidae > Scopus > Scopus umbretta. The sequence continues at coordinate 34,744 of VZTL01077290.1, read as the reverse complement.
GAAGTCAAGATAGATGACATCAGTTGCTGCTCTTTTTATCAACCAATGCAGTCATTCCATCATAGAAGGCCATCAGGTTAGGCATATTGGTCTGAGCTAAAGTAGTGTATATTAACCACAATTTGTGCCAGTATTTAAAGTTGTGAATCTGGATTTTACAGTTCAGGCTTATCTTCAGGCTATGTAATCTGAATTAGTCTTACATGGTTTCTGCCTGTTTCCATTGTAAGGCAAAATTATTTTTTCTTTTTAGGAGGTTATTCTGTCTGACCCTGCAGTAACCCTTTCTTGTCTTTCTTGCTTGAAAGTTTTATTACATGATGGTCACCCTACTACATATGTGCAGCCACATTAGGAGCATCCAACCATAGTTTGTAGTACCTCTGTACCTGACCGCTATGCGCACACAAATTACAGAGTAAAAGCAGAATTACACGTAATCTTCTCTTATTCTGAAACTGTTCTACTTTTTTCTGGAGGAAGTTGGAACAAATAATCACAAAGGCTAACTTTAGCCATGCGGGAGAAGTCGTCTTCAATGTCATCTGTCAGTCATGGAGAGGAACGATCTTTTCTGCAGTGTCATGCTGAAACACCTGACCTTGGCCTGGGCTTTAGATCACTCTCTGGAAGTGTCTCCACAGACGAGAGCAGGAGATGGTTCTCTGTCACGCTGCTTGTGTGACTAGGTCTCCGCATCCTCTGTGTCCCGCAGTGGCCAGCTGGCAACAACTCTGGAAAACCTACAGCTGAGTCTGTCCCACCCTGCCAGGGGAGTTTCTGGAGTGCACAGACAGCCCCATCAATAGATTTTGTTTTATGCTCTCCTTTGAATTTTCTTCTGCTATCATTTGCACCTTGTCTTCAGGCAAAGAAATAGCAGGGCGAGGTTCACAGCTCTTCTTTAGGTCAGTCAGTAGTGCTTCTGCACAGCACACCTGAGGGCTATCATCTAACGTGGGTTAAGCCCATTTTGCCATGTCCTACCTTTTCCTGGCTGGAACTCAAAAGTCATGACTTTTTATAGCTGGATGCTGGGGACTTCCAGAGCCTGTAACTATAAGAAGAGGTGTTGAAAGTGCATTGGATCAGGATGGAACTGCCTCATTAAAAAATGATCCTTACCTGTGCCATTAAGACTTGTTCTATGGGAAACCGTTTATATAGCCCATCTCCCTTTCAACATTTATTCAGATTCCTGGCTGGGAGTGTAGGAGTTTTAAACACTTATGAGTCAAATGCAAATTTAGGGTTGATACAATCATGAAGAACTGCCATCATTAATCCCCTGTGGACAACATAAAAAGTTGAATCGGATCAAAGGGCTACACCCTTCATTCATAAATCCCTTTGGAAAGGGAAAAGCATTGTTTACTCCCCTTTAAAAGACAGGGAAATTCAGAAGGGAAGTGATTTGTCCAGGGAGCACAGCAAGCCTCTGATAAAGCTGAAGGTAGAAATTCATGTGCTTTTAAAGTCCTTATCTGTGATATTTACCACTAGGCTGTATCAACCCTGTTGAAGAACTGTTTCTTTTTTTCCAGACCTCAGAAATGTTTAACTTTTGAGAACAAACTATTTAAATTAAGATGAATGGTGGAACATCATGAAGTACTTTAGTTTTTATTAGCTTTTCTGTCTTTCTCTAACCAATCCTGATTTTATTGATTTTATATAAGCATTGTAAACAGATTAAGGGCTCAATCCTTCCCTGCCATAAAGAATAATAGGGGATTTGATTGTAATGGTTCACTTTATTTCAATAAAGTAACTAAAGCTTGCAATACATTGATTCACTAAAACTGCAGAGCCATTTCTGAAGTGCTTTCCTTCATAGTACATTCAAAGTTCTTCTTCAGATGCAAAAGTTTCTAAAGCTTTTAGGAAAAAGGTATCAAACAAAGTAGGCTGGACCTGAGAGAGCTTGTAGCTATAAACACAAGGCGCCCAAGGTGAGGGGAGCTGAGAAATGGTTTGCCTTGCAGAAAAAGAGCAGTGAAATCTTGGACTGGAATTTTTCCCTGCAGGAGCGTGGGAAGGAACGTTGACTGTCTGCAAAATTCCTCCATACTGTAATGGAGTTACACAACTTGTAATCTTTCTGTTATTCAGTCTGTCACTGTAGCCCATTTGTAGACTACAAAGCATTTAAATAATGACAGCTGTATTAGACAGTAAGGGGCATGGTTAGCCATTGTGTTTATAGAGGGCAGCGAGATAAGAATAGCTCCCCGTCTTCAGTGCTTGCCACATTTACTTTAGACTTCGGACACCTCTGTGTGTTTTGTGGACAAGTAGCTGTGTTGAAAAAGCGGGAGGTACTAAGGCAATAGTTATCTCAGCTCTTCTTTTTCCCTTGAGAAACTGATGTACAATAGAGGCCAAGAGGGTGTCAGCTGATAAGAGCCAGGCGACTGTGAAGTGTTCTCTGAACTTGATGTCAAGGAGCCTGCCACTCGAGAGAAACCGGACATTGTCCGGCAGCACCATGAATGAATGAATTAATATCCCCAACATGCCCTTCCACTGCACCTTCCTGTTACTCTCTTACTACATGTCGGAGAACGCTTCTTCCTCTAGTTTTTCTTCAGTACTTCAACAAGTTTTAATAGACTCTTAGAAAAAATTTTAGTCTGTTTAGTCATATGCAGGTTTTATTACAGTTTTCATTGTTACTCATCATGCAGCTTCTAAGCACGTTTGAGCAGTACATGAAATGAGAGGACTTGTTTCCTGATTGCATCCTCAGAGGATGAAGCAGTAAAGGATTTTAACACAACCAAAAGAACACGAGTGCAGCCCACATTTTCAAATGTTTCTTGTTCTGCAGCGTACCTTCCTCTTCATAGGCACCAAAGGTGCTACGACATGGATAGGCAGGGCTGAAACAGTAGGTGCAGGAGTGCCCCCAGCTATTTCCTCCTGCCTTTGCAACTCTCTGTCCTGCACATAGAAATGTTGCAGTGGCTGCACTGTAAACTGGGCTGAAACTCTGACGTGAATGAAAAACAAGCTGGGGAAGGAGGGAAAAAGTGGTTGTGAAGGACAGAAAGACGTCAGGATGGAAATGCAGGCTGATGGAAAGAACAACAGCAACGCTAGTAATCCAGCAGTGCTGCAGGTCCAGAGTTTTGCAGTGGTGTGGGGAACCGAGGTGGTTGTAGACAAAAGAGATTTGCCTGTGGGAACGAGGGGGAATATTTATTTCTGTTTCCTTCTCAAACTTCCTGTCAAACTTCCCAGTAGTGTACAGTTTGGGGACCCTCCCATAGCACACTCTCAAGCTCTCTATTGCAGGAAGGTACTGAACCAATTTCTCTTTTTAGCACGCTTTGTCTATATAATGCCGCTGTGGTGGGGACTATCCAGTGGTGCTGTTATTTGTCTACGTAAGTGATCTCAGAATAAATTTGTTTGACTTTTTTTTTTTTTTTCCCCCAGAAAGACAAAAAATTTCCTATTTGAATCTCTGGACTAAAGCACATATTTGGTGCACAGCTGTTTAGTGGGTGGGTGGACAATTTTTGGGCTGAGATTATGGTTCACAATGAGAGAATTTTACCTTGAGTAGGCAGACAAGGTGTCTATACATGGGGAAAGAATTATTGTTATTAACATGTTTATTAATGCAGTGTACATGACTTTGTTTAAAGGAAGTCCAGTGAGACCTGGACAGGCTAGAGAGTTGGGCGGAGAGGAACCTAATGAAGTTCAACAAAGGCAAGTGTAGGGTCCTGCACCTAGGGAGGAAAGACCCCGTGCAGCAGTACAGGTTAGGGGTTGACCTGCTGGAAAGCAGCTCTGCAGAGAAAGATCTGGGAGTCCTGGGGGACAAGAAGTTAAGCATGAGCCAGCAACGTCTCCTTGCGGCCAATAAGAGGCACTGGAAGAGTGTGGCCAGCAGGTGGAGAGAGCTGATCCTTCCCCTCTACTCTGCCCTGGTGAGGCCACATCTGGAATACTGCATCCAGTTCTGGGCTCCCCAGTTCAAGACAGACAAGGAACTACTTGAGAGTCCAGTAGGGGTCTATGAAGATGATTAGGGGACTGGAGCATCTCTCTTATGAGGAAAGGCTGAGAGAGCCGTGAAGTACTGTTGTCCTTCTACTAAGCGATTGCAAATTTCAAGCCTTTCTAATTAGTTTCTTATCAGAAAATAAATCACTGTCACTAGCCAAGGTAACTTCTGAACATGACTTGCATAAACCTGTCACTGAGCAGCATTCATTGGAACTGTATTTGTTCCTGATCGAGAAATGGTAACAACTTGGACATGACAAGACCTGTCGGGGTGAAGCATTTAAAGACCCCCACGTTATCCTGAAATAGTGGCAATGCTGCACAAGATGATCCACCCACTTCCCCCCCCCCAAAAAAAAAAGATTCATGGCTCTTGGATTTAAAAATCAGAAAACTCTGCTTTGCTTAACCTTTCTTTTACTGCGAAGCAGTGTTTGCTAATTTAGGAGTGCTTCTTTTGGCTTAGCCAAGTGCATGCTTAGCCAGCCCCTGCATATGAGGAAGATACTTTGGACCTTATAGTGAGAAGCCACAACTCATGCATGGTCTTCTACCCGCTGTTTGCCAAAGAGCCGGGGAGACAACTTAGAAAAAAATTAAATTGGCATACCAAATATTTTTAAACTGTGGTGTGTATCCTGTACAACAGAATATTGTATTAGCTTAAATATGGGATCAGCATTTATATATGTAAGGTGCGTTAGTGTGGATTTTTACAGTTTGTTTTCCTGCTTTTGGATTTACTTGA
>VZTL01077290.1:0-21114 GCA_013400535.1 Scopus umbretta | reverse complement strand
AGGCAAGAAATTGAACGGAATTGAACGGAGACTGTGTAGGAGAGTAGAAAATGGTTATAGGAAAGTGTGTGGTGGGAAAAACCCTGTATCCTAAGTCTCATATCTCTGCAATGGCTCAGTGAGAATTTTTCCTCAGCTGCAATACGGAGACCTTGCTCTGTTGACCTTTTCAAGGTTCAACTGATTTACCCCAGCTTAAAATCTGACCTTTTGTGGCCAGATAGCAAGGTGGCATAGAACTGGGAGAGATCAGGGCAACACTTCCTAATCTCCACGAAGGCTTCTGAAGCAGATAAAAAGGTAGCGCTCCTGCTTTGCATTCTTTAACACTTTAGCAGAGCAAGCAGGATGTTGAAGTTGCTCTGAATGAGATCGGAACAAGGTTTAGAAGTTCTTGTAACTTTAAAAATACAGGTGACACTGATCTGTGTTCTCTTCTGAGAGCTTAAATGATTGAGATATAAGTAACCAAACTGAGACATGGCCCAATGCACTTAGTCTGGTAGCACTGTCACCACAAAGACAGAAATAAAGATCATATCTGGGCACCAGCCTAAAAAGGTTCTGTGGACTGTTAAACAAATTAGGGATCAGATAACGTGTTCTGCTGGTCACTGGGACAAAGCCTGTCTGCCTCAGAGTAAAAACATACATTGTGCCATAGCTAGAAATGCTTGCTCTCAACTTCTTGTCATGTGTGAAAATCCGTATCATTTTTATGGCTGTGCAAAGTGTTAGATCATCTGAAAAAAATGGCAAAAATCTGTAGTTTAAATCGGCCTCCGCTCTTTATTAAGCAATACCAAGAGTCAATACAGGTCTTGGAGCTCACCCAGAAGTTGTTTGGTATTCGATTTGAATATGCACAGCGCATCTCTCAAATTCAAACTTGACATGGAGGCCAAGACAAATATATTCCGACATGCAGCCTGGGTCTGCAGTCCATGTTACATGACAGCCTGATGTCATGCTCTTAGCCTGTGAAGCATTTGTAGCAGAAATCATCCTTGCAGCATGGCAAACGAGGCCTTCTGTTGGCTTTGTTTCACTGCTAGGGCTTCATCTCTAGCCATTATTAGATTACCAGATAAAGAACCTGGCACAGAGCTCAAGCTAATGTGAGAAAATAGAATTGTATGTATCCATGCGTGCACCAGCTCTGAAGAATTGATATTGCTTATGTGTTTATCGGGTGTAGATATGATACACCTTTAGGCTGTACTACAACAGTATGTGCATCCTTGGGCCATCTGTGATCTTTCTTGCTGATAGGATTCTATAATTTCCTCTTCCTTCCCATCCTTCCAGTCTTACTTGCAGCAGGAAGACTGAAAAAATAAATAAAGGATTGTTGGATTTCTAGTGAACAATATCCTGGGAGAAGCAGCTTTGGCTGCTCCACTGAAAAAGTTGCTACAAGATGATGTCATCTGGCAGTAGGCACCAAAACAAGATGCGGTATTGCAGCAGCTAAAAATGACAATCTGCAATGCACCAATATTTAGGTTTCATGGTCCTATAAAGCAGTTCCATTCAAAGAGATGCAACTAAACACTGTTTGAGTTCTGGCTCCTTCTGAGGTGCACTGTGCCTGTATTATCCACATTATCTGGTGTAATAGATGTAGGAAAAATACTACACCTAAAGAGAAGCAGGCTGTTATATTTGCTTCAAAAATTACTTCTCTGCTTAATGCAACGTTGCGATCCAAATGCAGCTGGTTTATAAATCACTTTTTAAAAATCACACTACTTTGTTTTAAACCCTTGGGAAAGCATGGCTGAAAGACTTATTTCTGAAACTGTTTAGCAAAATGTTAATTTAAGATTTGCTATCTCGGAGTCAGGTGTCATAATCTCCAGAGTCAGGGGTTCAGATCTCTGCAGAAAAGGCTGTCGACGTGAAGAAAACCACCCTAGTACTAAGGGCAGATCACAGAAGGGCTCACTGGTTCATTTGCAAGCTGTGCAAAAATTTATATGCATTTTTTTGCCTGGAGAATTGGCTCCTAAATACCAACCATATTGGGCTTTGAAACATGTGACTGCCTCTCTAAGAAGGCCGTGAACAGCAAGTAAGAAAGTGAAGTTCCATAAGGACAGAAGGCAATATATAATCCTCTTGCAAGAAGGTAAACACTAGGGCACACGGTGCGTAAGCAAGGCAGATGATGTTTTGACTTAAAAAGGCAACACACACAAAAATTACAGAAATATGCATAGATCAAGAATTGAACTACCAGAATTGTTATGGCTGGCTTAGACTTTTGATCCAACAAATAGTATGACAGCTTTAGATCTCTCTCCTTCACCAAGTATTCAGGCTGACGTTCAGGATGTGGTGAAGGCAGCGGTGCCCTCTGTGTAAGATCACGTATCCGTCCATTAGTGATTTACTGCACTTTACTGAAGGCAGAGAAGAGGCTTGTATTGCAAGCCTGCAGAGAATAGCGGTCTCGCTCTCATGAAACCTGTATGGTAGGGCGGAAGGAGCTCAGAAGCAGAAGTCATGATTACATGCCACAACCTCCTTGATGTGAAGTTCTCCACTGAGCATTTTCAGAATTGAAAAACTTGCTCGTAGCAGAAACGCAGCTTTCCCCAACATACGGGGTGCGATGGAAGTGTGAAGTAGCTGCGCGAGACAGCAGAGGGATAGCTTGCGTGGTATCGTTGCAAAGTCGGCAGTCAGGAAAAGCTACAGATGAGGGTGCTGCCTGAACACCTTCATCATGCCATGATGTGTACGAGAGAGAAGAACCGCTGATGCAAAATGGCAAAGCCAAAACACAGCTAAGCCTTTCGGCTTATCGACAAGAAAATACAGCCAATGAATGATCTTGGCAGAGACTCTCGCATCAAAGACAGACTTGAAAAATTTGAAAGCCATCGTTTGGGAGCACATCATAAGCTAAAAAGCACAGGTTTATTTGGAGCATTAGCCAAGGTTGCGGACATACATACAGGAGGAGTCTTCATCCAAATTACGTGCTGGTAAGGGCTGATGTGCTGATGATGAGGGGGTTCTCATGGATCAAAGTGTCCTGTCTTCAGGGCAGGTCATTAAGTTGAAAGCAATAAAATGATGCCAAAAATGGTAGGTGGATTTGGCGAAAATGGTGTTTTTACTACATGGTGGTGCTTATTGCACTAGGTGGATGCTTATAATAGACAAAATAGGAATGCAATATATGGTGCTCTGTGTCTCTAGGATACTGCCTGAGCCCACAGACTCTGCAGAGCACGTGAGATGTGAAATGAGATGCAGAACATGCTTTCATGTGGTTTGTTCCTGTTAAAATAGAGTTATGGCTTAAGCGTGCCTGGCTGTGTCTTTAGCGATCTTTGGTCACGTGGGCAGGCAGAAGCTCACAGATACTCAGTTGTGTTAGAGAACACAGATTAGATATACTGAGAAATTGAAATTCTCTGCATCCTTTTTCTTGAAAAAGCCACAGATAAACTTGTTTTCCCAGGAGAGAGATTTGTACCCATGACATTTTTGAGTCAAATCAGCACAGTTTTTTTAATTATTTGAAACTCGGATTATTTAAGTTCATTGGTTTTATGTAATTTTCCATTTTATTTCCTTTTTTTCCTGGCAACTGTTTGATAACATGAACAGCCAGAATACTTACAATTCTGATGAATGATTTCCAGACTCAGTAGCCTGGGTGATTGCTGCCTTTGTGAGCAGGATCGCTGGAACTCCCTATGCAGGCAGCCAGTAAATCTGCAGATACGTGTTTAAGCATTAAAATGGTACACACAATTGAGATAAACTAACTCCCACAAACCTTTTTCTTAGCTGTGCAAAATGGCAAAATGGCAGCAGCAGCCTAAATGAATGGAGTTTTTACATGTTGCATAATATTGCATATTATGGATTACAGAGCAAGGCATGTTACCCGGTCAAGGAAGATCTGTGCAATTATTTTTCAAAGTGATGTAGAATACCTCTGAGCATCTGGGGGAATGATTATTTTAGACCAGATAACTGTATCGCTCTCACATAAATCTCAGCTTCTTTGATCCAAATTTTAGGTGAGTTCTGCCTTTCTTTTGCCTGGCTTAGCTGTCTGGATACTTGAATTTTATCTGATATGCCTGCCCTTCGGCATGCTTCTCATGAATTGTAACTTTTCTCTTTTCCTTTTATGTTTTCTCCTTAATAGCTCTGGTGTCTTTTAGCTTGGATGTAACTAAACAATACTTGGTGTTAAATAATTGGAAAGGTGGTGGTGTTAAAGAACTCCCTAGACCTTATCGAAGCTGATTTTGAATAGTTCATATTAATATCTGGAAACAAAGCAATGTATTCTCAGTAGAACAAAACATTTCAGATGGACATAAGGCATTTTATTTTTCATTTTCTAAAGCAAAATGGTTCAGTCTCATTCCATTCAACCCTGAATTGTATTTTCTGTAGAATTTTGGGTAAAATTGAACAGAACAATCTGTTATTTTTCTGCCGAAAAACGTCCTTTGTTGGTGTGGTCATGATGTATATGTTTTGGCCATTTGATTGTTAGAAACAGATTTTTACTGACTTCATGTAGTAAGTTACTTATATAGGATGCTGCTTTTTCAGTTACTCTTACAGGGATGATAAAAGATAGATGTGACCTTTGATAGAGAGCTGTCTGGTCTACAGCAATTCCTGTGAGTTATGCAATGTATTCACCATCTCTGCCTTTGCTTTTACAGATGATAATTTTACACGTTTTGCTGTAGAGTCTGAAATCTTCCGGCTTTTCATTGCTGGTGTAATAACACATTTGTTGATGTAATGCTTCACTATTTGGTCCACTCTCAACGTGTGTTGTTTTCCACTCTGTTGTGCTATTGAGGTATTTTTGGCAATGTTTATCTTTGTGTCTATGGACTGACTACTCTTTCTATTTGTAGTATCTAAACTGGCCTAATTTACAATGTCTTTTGTTTGCAGAAGTCCTGAGTGTGAAAATAACTTTTGCTTTTGGAAAAGCGTTATGGTCTGTGCAGTCCATCCTTGGACTCCTGCTGAAGTCAATGAGACCTTTGTCAAAACAATGCAGGGACAAACCCTACACCGCATCAGGCACAGCTGACCCAACAAGTCCTGGGAGCAAGGATTGGGATCCAGGTTTCTGTCCATCCCACTGACCTCCCTAATTACTACTTGCTTAGTTTTCTCCTAACTTCATTCCCCATTTCTAACTACCATACAAACTCAAGTGGGAGCACAGAGGGTGATGCCATTGAGTGTTTGGTTGTTTAATGATGAGAACGCCATCAGAAAAGGTGAAGGACATGGGTTTCAATTCAGGCTGGAGGTAGAGTTGAACTTGTGGTGCTTTTGGCAAGCGTTTATTACAGAAAAAGTGGACAGTAGCAGCCTTTCTACCAAGCACCCTTTAAAAAGGATGAACCCTTCTTGGGTTCATGTCTGTCCTTAAAATCAGATTCAGAGTTCTACATCCAAAATGGATGATGATGCTAAATTCTGGGAAGAGCTGAAAATTGAGGTGCATCCTTCTACTTATCTTGTCCTGCGAGCTGACTATAGGCTGCACTTCACTCAGTGCACAGGCTGTCTGTATCTCACCTTCTGGAAGTGCCTGTTTGTCCCCATTACCTCTGTAAGAAACTTCTGATTCTTTTTCTGTCTGTCACTTCAGTAAAATTCAAGAGGGAAGTCACTAATAGGTGACTATCTGATTCTCACCCCTTTCTCTGAGATGTTTCTGCTAAAACATTTATTTTGCATTCTCCTTGCTGCTTCCCTTCACTAGCCCAAGACATGAGTGGCTTGTTAAGTAGATGAAAACAGATATAGGCACTTGGAAATTCCTGTTGTTCTCCAGAGAGACGACTGTCTAATGTCCAGCAGAGCAATGCCTGAGACCCATCTGTCAAGATAACAGCTGCCACTTTTTCCATAGTTCGTTTATAAGATCACCAAGATCAAAACTTAGAGATGGAAAAGACCTATTTATAATAACAAACTGCGCTGTTAATAGCTCCTTTCCATTGTGGCTCTGAAGATACTTTAAAGGCTTACCGAATGAAGCTTTTCAAGATACCTAAGGCAAAGTGTATTAATTAATAATATTATTGCTGGATATGCTAGTGACTCTCTCTCTGACCTTGGTGAAACCACAGTCGTCATTTCACAGGGAATAAAATGAAGGTGAGTTATACTTACACAGCTGTCTGAGTTATACTTACACTATAACAGTAAGTTATACTTAGACGGAACCTATTCTTTTTGACATACAGCTTTTTGCTCTGATCACAAATCTACACTATTCCGTATTCTTGCAGGATTCTGCTCTGGAGAATAGTCCCGAGTAGGTCATTCAACTTAGCTTTAAGTTACCATGATGCAGGTCTTAAACTGCTATATATATTTTTGTACTTTCATTAATATCAGGGGAACTGTGCCAGTTTACACCAATGAGGATCTGAACACCAGGAAGGATGAAGAAAATTAGGAAACAAATGTGGCAAAAGAGCAATTTTGTAGCTACTGCTATTTCAGAACATACTTTCAGAGTTTACAGGCAGAGAGATATTTATGACACTGCTTGGATCTGCCTTGGAGCACGTAAAACACTGTTTACATTGAAAACAATACTACAAAAGTACTCCTTTTTGTGAAAGCAAATGCATTCCTAGTAGGTTGGAAGAACAAACTGTACATCTGTAGAAATATTTGTTCCTTTGATGAGTGTATCTCATATACCTTTTAAAAAGCCCAGAAAAATAATGGTGCCTGAATGAGACATTCTTAAACTGGGGTGTTGCAGCAAATGATAAAGACTGCTTAGCAAAATGCTGGTTTATCTGATCTTAATGGTAGGCTGCACTTCTGGCAGCATAATGAGGGTTACCCAATACATAACTTGTTAATAAACTCTTCTCAGAGTTCATTCAAAGACTAGAAGTGGCTTTTATCTTCTGTTATTTCTACAGCATGTTTACTGTATGTATTACTATACGGTAAGCGACTAAGCAGATCTGCGGTCACCGAGTCTAAAGGACCTTAGGCAACATAATCCACAGGAAGACGTTTGGTACACAGATCAAAACCAATTTAGTTTTCAGCTGCGTTTTTTCACTAATCTTGACTGTGATCAAGTTGTTTTGGGTGGAATTAATCTCAAGTGTCTGTGGCTACCTAGAAGTCTCTGGTCTGTCCATGTCAACGAAGAGAGCACAGCATCTAGGTACCTGTCCTTCTCCACCCTTGAGCAGGCGGTTTGTTCCTTGAGTGACACAGCAGTGTGTTTCACCTGATTACCCTGGAAACTGTCTGTATCATGCTGAAGTGAGGCCCAGTGGCGGCCCCAAATTGGTGCCAGTGAAGTCATGTCTCATTTCCCCATGTGGAATCGCAGGCGGGAGGAGACAGTTCCCCAGGAATTCTCCGAACGCTTATGAAGGGAGGGGATATTACATAATGCCAGCCAGGAAGGTTATACCACATCTCTAAAATAAGACACATTACAGGAATGTCTGACCAGTCTGGATCAAAAAGTTGGGTACCCCGGATCAAAAGCGTTTGAATTCTGCTTTATATATGTTTTATGCACATATGAGATCATGGTAGAACAGCAGTGTCTGCCTCTGACTTATTTAGAGCATATGTAATCTTGGCATATTGACTGTGCCATCTTACATGGCTCAGTCAACACCCATTTTTATAAACTGCGTTTTCTTCCCTGGTTGCATCTTGTGTGTGTCTCTTTTTCCAAGAATGTTCTTCCTTTTCTCCTTCGTATTTGAGAACAGAGTAGTTGCTAAGTCTTTTGCACGATGTTAGACGATTGCTGTGTTTGTCAAGATGACAAAGAACTGGGTGAACAGGGGCCTGCAGGAGAGAAAGAACATTCATTCACAAGGGATGTGGGGAGAAATGTTATTTTTCAGTTCCAGGTCCTCCAAAAGCCAACATGCCATTTGACATCTTGGTGTTAAGTGGTAACACATTAAGAATAGACTTTTTCCGTGTTCAAGCCTCTTAATCCAGTGTCCTACTAGAGATGGGTAGATTTTTCACTAGGCTGTTACTAGCTCTAGCCATGGGAATCTGATGTGTTACACTGATAAATTAAGATTTCAGCACAGATTTTATTCAGAAGGAAATGGAGGCACATACTGGAAGTGTAGATAGTTGAGAAACGAAGGATGCCCAGTCTGGGAACAGCTCATCATTAAAGCACACCTAGCTGCTGATGCAGTATTGTTATATTGGGTTGGGAAGGTGTTTCTTCTGGCAGATCATTCATAGAATCATAGAATCATTAAGGTTGGAAAAGCCCTCTGAGATCATCTAGTCCAACCGTCAACCCAACACCACCATGCCTGCTAAACCATGTCCTGAAGTGCCACATCCACACGTTTTTTGAACGCCTCCAGGGATGGTGACTCCACCCCCTCCCTGGGCAGCCTGTTCCAAAGCTTCATCACTCAGTAAATAAATTTTTCCTAATATCCATTTCAACATACCCTTTCCCTGAGCAGAGGAGGAATTAACTAGTAGGGAAGCTGGTTCTTTTCTCCCAAAAACCTTCTCACATGTGATCTCGGAGCTACACTCAGAGCTTTCCCAAAAAATGTCTGAAGATGCCTTTCTGCTTTAGATGTCTGAAGATGCCTTTCTGCTTTCAGTGGTGTTTTTCCATGCTGCCTGCACCAAGATCTGTATTCGGAAGCTTTGGTGACCTAGCCTGGGCCCTTCTTGTACCATACACAGAAAGCCTGGGCCCTTCTTGTACCATACACAGAAAGACAGGTAGCCGTCATGTTCACCAGTTTCAGTGAGGTTTAATCCCCTACTGAAGTGCCTAACATCCCAGTGGAAGGTCATCTGCACATTCATATATGTACTACAGGCTAAAATATCAAATCCATACCACCATTGCATAGGCAAATCATAAAACAATGGTGGGGAAAGGAAATACATGTGTGCGTTGTAGTATAGGAGGAGCCCGAGAGTGAAACCAAGAAGAAAAAAAAAGAGATTAATTGTATTGTCCTATTATCTTGGCACACTAGATGGCCAGAATTCTGTGGCCAAGCTCTGCTGCATGTGTTCAGGTGGGAAATCTTGCAAAATTTCTTCTTTATATTTTGTCCGTGCTCTTGAACTTCTTTGTGCTTCTTGGCTGGTGCCAGAGGGCGGGGACAGAAAGACCTAGCTCAGTCAGGAACATTCCCTCTCCTTCCAGAACCTGTGTCACAGGACATGGTATTTAGGGCTAGAGATGCCAAGTATTTCTGTAGTGATACATTCTCTCTAAAATGTGGCTTTAGACATCTGTTGGCCTACTCATTAGCATATCCAGATTGACCTGATTCTGCCAGGCTTATTCAAATGAAGTTTACCTTACACTGCAGAGCATGTATATTTTACAGCTGAACTTTCTAATGGTAACAGAATCAAACCCTAAAATAAAAAGACTGTTTTAAGGCAACAGGATACTAGAGGAATTGTTTTGGTCTCCTTACAGTTCAAGTAGAATATGCTTATTGAGCCTCATATCTGCCTTGATGGTAAATCTACTTTTTCTTCTCTTTTAAAAATATGCCAATCTATAAAGCCGTTAGGACAGAATAATGCCTTTCAGTAGAGTGAACTAGACAATTGCATGTAATTTTCTTGGCTGTGAAGTCAAGCTAAGTGCAAGGCTCTTTCATATTGTCTTGTAGTTGTATGCAGTGCTGATATATAGTGCATGGTAATGCATTATTGAATAGTTGTCTGTTGTGTCTTCATTGCATGCTGTCAGCTGCATAATAAATAATTGATTACGTTGCTCTTACTCCACATTAAAGATATATGAGTATACAATACATGAAGAAAATGAAGCAGCAGGGCTGCCTGCGTTGAAAAGATCAGCTGTTACTGAAGTGCACTGCGGTAACAGGAACTAAGAAGTGACCACCACCGCTATCCATTTCCCATTTCTATACCTTGACTCAGTGATCGTTTGTCATGGCAACAAATGGCACATTCAAACCGTTGCTGTTGCCTTTTTAAACAACAACAAAAAAATTGTGGTAAAGAGCTGATGTGCTGCAGAGATGCACCCCCCAGTCTTTTCAACTATTATCCCTCTAGACTGAAAATTCCCTTAAAAAGATTAATCATTTTTTATTCAGTGGCTGTAAAATGTCGGAAAAATACAGCCTAAGCCAGCAAATCCTTTTTTCCTCATAAGGCTCTGTTTATATTAATGTTAGCAGGGAAAAACTGAGTTTGTGTTTACAGTGGTACTAAACCTCTGTTGTTGAACCTTTCCCTGCAACAGCCGTGCTTCCCTTCGCATATCAGTTGCCAAAGTCTCCATGCAGGACACAGTAAGATGGCCCACAGTTCAAAGGTAGTGTAGGAAATGAAAGCATCCTCCAGCTCACATTCAGCAGTCTTTCTTTGTTTCCATTACAACAATCATAATTTCTGATGAAAACAATTTTCATCAGTAAAATTGATGAGGCGCCAAATTTGTCCAGAAAAGAGTTTGCTCTGGAAGTCAAATCGAGGAATTCACAGGTATACGCTACTTACTGCGTGGTTGTTCGGAAGGAGGCTCATGGCCAGGTGTAATTACAGATTACTGGGAGCTGTTGTTATGATGAAAAGGTGAAAAACAGTGAACTGCGTTTTGAGGTTATAAGGAAATGGCAAATGAAGATGTAAGAGGTGCGAGATATCCGGCTTATGCAGATCTGGATTCTGATGGCATGAGCTGGAGAGCTGAGGCACGTTAGGTCCTCTAGGCATTTCCCTGGGAAGCAGAAACACGAGGCACCAACTGTATCTGCCTAGAAAAGTGTTGCCTGGATCTCGCCATTTAACACTAAGGCATATGGGAACTGTTCTTGTTCCTGGTGGGAAACCACAAGTTTTTCAGGTGTGTCAGCAAGAGACTCGGCCATGAGCTAGGGGGGAACGCCACTGAAGGCAGAGGAGTTGTCCTGCTTTACCGTGGTATGTCAGAACTGAGTCCTGAGGAGAACTGATCTATTTTAATGTAAAATGCAAATAACACCATTGAAATCAGTGGAATTCTGCTGGCATAAACCAACCTGGCATGCAATTTGTGACTTCATGGATGTGTTTCTCCCACCATTCCTATGCGATTATGCTGAACTCCTCTGCTTTGCTGAACTGTGTCTTCCTCTATGCACTGTGAAGGTTGACACAAAGGTTTTTGTACAGTTCCTAGAAACTTCCCAATAATATATTTTCCAGACTAAAAGTGCATATAAAAGTGTAATAGTTACAGGTTGTAAATGGGTGGAAAATCAGAATTTCCAGCCTTTGTGACATTCTCCCAACAGAACATTAACATATTCTGACATAGAAACAATATATTTTAAGGAAAAAAAGACACGCTTGAGATCAAAAATTCTTAACCCACAGCAATGCTAACTGCAGCAAATGCTGCCTCCGAGAGGCCTAGGAACCAAACCGAATGACAAGTTTATAACAGCACAGATTTATTACAAGGCATGATTGGAAAGGTGATTGCATTAGAGGGTGTCAAAATATAGTGCCTGTCCTGAAGAACCTCGGGTCTACATAAAATGAAACAGGATAGTATCCTAGAAACACCTTCTGGATATCTGCCCCTCTTTCTGCTGCCAACATATGTTCAGAAAGTAGCCTCAAGCCTTCAAGCCTATATATTGCCTTTATGTTCTGCAGGTAACTACACTTCAGAAAAAAAAAAGGTAATGGAATACTTTGCGGATGAATGTTGCTGTTTTTTGAAAGTCACCTATTCAATTTATCCCTGTAGTACTTGTGAGATAAGTCAATCCCATAGTACAGGATAAAAGGAGAGCAACTAGTGAAATCAAGGGACTTCTCCTGGATTAGGATCTCCGTCTTGATTCCCAGAATGTGTCAACACTGCAAAGACAAATAATTCAGTAAATGCTGGAGCCAGTGAAGCCTGGGATGCAGTTTGGTCTACTCCATTGAGGTATGGATGGATGAGTTAATGCCTCCTCACTAGGGCCCTATAAAAAGCTGGCAGTCTAGCATTTAAAATGAATGTTTTTAACTTTTTAAACTTTTGTAAGTTAGTTGACTGAGAATGATAAACAATTCCAGGGGGTTATTGCAGTCCTAACATCTAAAACTAGGTGGGATGAATCATTCTTGGAGATACCTCTCTTTCTCCATTAACTATAGAAGTAGCCTGGATGACAGGGTGACGCAGTTTCTACCTTTGAGATGGCTAATGTTAGCAGTGGAATTTTACACATAGATTTTCCAGATTCAGGCACGTAAGCTTGACAGGCTATCTATGGAGTGCCTTTGGTGGTCTCTCTTTCTCCATCCATCTTTTGTACAGATAATGGTTTGGGCATGTTTGGGGCCATGGTTTGTTGGGACCATAGGTGTGAGTTAGATATCTAAATAGCTGGGCTATTGATGTCTTTCCATTCCTGACCTCTCCTCAATAATATAGGTTCTCTGCTAACAAAGACTGAGCCTTTCTCTTGGTATTACAGGATCTTCTTTCTACGCAGATTTGCTTTCATTATGTGCAGAGGATCTTTATGTCAGTATGAACCCTGCTGCTCTGTCAAACTTGGTGGAAATGGGCTAAAAGATTCAAAAGTTATTAGGCAAGTACAGACAGTGTCATTAGCCCTCTCCCCTTAGAAAACAGACTTAAGTGATGGGATGTTAGCTGAGGTTGACTGACCTCAGTTAGTTAATTCATGTTAAGAGAGTAGTGCAGACACACCTATGTTTTAATAAGAAATAATAGCTTGTGTTAAACCTAGACTGAAGTTTTGTTTTCACTGCTGTTTTAGCTCAAATGTCATTGTATTATTGGCAGTTTAGATGGATCCCTAGTCATGTTCCCTTACAAAATGATTTGTTGACTCTTTGATCTTCAGCTTCAGTGAGCTGAACTTCAGTGATTCAGCAGGACCTGTGATCTGAAACATCTCCTTCTCTACAGACACCTAATTTTTAAAGCCTACTAATTAATTAGGATACCTTGTAGATCAGAATGTTTTCAAATCCGCACAGTATTCTGATAACTGAGTTCCTACCATTAATTATTTTAATACAATGACTGTTACCTTTCGGAATCAAATGCAAGGTTATTGTAACAAGTAAACATATAGGCATCTATTTGTCCTTGCTCAGTCAAAACTCATATTGATTGTTCTGACTTTGCAAAATAATGTCGTTGTTCAGTTCCAGATGGTGGGTTTTTCTCCTTGTTGTTAGCTAGATAAATAAAGGTGCTAGCAGGCTGAAGATGGGCATCCGTCCTTGTTGAAGAATATTAACCGAATCAATTTTTTAACGAGAAGAAAATCAATTGATGCATTAGCAAGAGAGAAAATAAAACATTATGCTGTTTTAGCTCCCAGGAGCCTGAATAGTCAACTCTTACGTTCAGAAATAGAGAGATAAAAAAGATCTAAAGTTCAGATCTAAATCTGGATCGGAACTTCTCCAGGGCACGTGGGGACTCTGACTCATTTCTAAACTAGATGTGCATTTAAAGGGCAGTCATATAAAAATTGATCCTCCTGCCAGAGCTTCGGTGAACGTGGACACATCTGACTCTTTGAATCCCAGTTTGTCCTCCAAAAGCAGTAAGGTGGGGTGATGACAGAGAAGGTTACACTTCCGAATTCATCACCTGGTCTCAGCTCTTGCTGAAAATAGGATGTTGCTGTAAACGTAGGAGAAGCAGCCCGTTTTCTGCTACAAGACTTCACACATCTTCTATAGGCTTTCGATGGTGAAATGGGAGTCAGTTTTTATATGATATGTATTATATTAGGCTAGCAAGCTTGCGGGCAGATAGAAACATTATTTTAAATGGGAAACGTTGTCCAGTAGCTGTTGTCAGGATCTCTGAAGAGTTCGTTCTGGGTCTGCCGCCGGTTTGATGTGTGGTATTTAGTAAACCATCAGACTTTTAAGCTACGAATTTTAATAGGGTGTAGTTACAAAATGAAGTGAAAGGATACTAAAGGTTATGGAACTTTGCATTTGAATCTGAACTTCCAGACTAGGGCTATTTTATTATAAATATCTTCTTCTACCTCCTTGGGCTGCTGTGAAGAATAATTACTGTTTGCATACTGCTTTGAACATGCAGACTGTAATGACAGTACTAAGTTTTAATATTAAAACTATTAAATATTGGGATTCTGTAATAGTCTTCTTCCATTTCATAGAATCATAAGGTTTTATGATGTGTTTAAAAATAAAATTGCTGTGAGGAAGGACTGCCATTTAAATTTAAGATCAAATACTTCAAAAAGGATTATATGATATGCCTGAGAGTTCCCCCCGAGCTGCTTCTCCCTGCCTGCCCTCCTCCATATGCAGGCTGGTTCTCTACATTACAAATGAGCCCACGTTTGTCTGTCACTAGAAGGCCTTCTGCAGGCAGCTGGTGCAAGTCCCAGTCTGCGTGGAGGGAGTTTAGGGGTATCACTGAGCCAATATATTGCATAATATGTGTATGTGCTTGCATGGGACCATACAGAAAATACTTCACTATTATACTGTGAAAAATGTAAGGAATATGACAAGCGCTAACGGTGAAGGATATGAAACATACCTTGTGGGCAGGTTATCCCATCATTTTCCTCCTAAGGCCTTATACACGCACACACATTTCTGAAGTACCAAGTTTGACAAATGCTGGACTTGGTTAACAGCTGATTTGCCGTAATAATGGCATTTGGTTTTGATATTGATGAAAATACCTAGACACAGAACCTCACTGGAATGATCAAATACTGTGTACTCGTTACTGCAAGTCCAGAACGCCATCACCACTGACTGAACTAATGAATTTGGAGACATCTGTGTCTGAGGTAGTTGTTTGGACTTCACTTACATTCATTGCAAAGAAATAGGCACTGCTAGGATGCAAATCATTATGTCCTCATGTAGATCCCAAGATTTGGTTAGATGAATTGCCCCCTGAAAGTGCATTTTTCTCTGACTTGATCATAGAGGGAAAGAGAGTAATTAGCTCAAAAGTAGCTGCCTACATCCTAGAAGCATAAAGGTTGGTAAGGCCCTTTTCTTTTTTTGTTTTTCATTCTGACACATCTTTTTATACTTAACCTTTGATTTATAACACAGACTTTTTAAGCAAGCAAAATATGCCTTTTTTGTTCTTTGGACAATAATGGTTTTCACTTAAAAATAAAACTTGTGCATCAAGCTGGTCTATTAATATAACTGCTTTAATGAAAAGAAACGAGTAAGACTGTATTTTTCATATTGGATCATAAAGACAGTATTTCTCAGCATTTTCTGTCAAAGCTGTGCTTGATAATGTTGTTTTCAACCAGAAACTTTCTCAGATGTTTTCTTATTAAGGAACTTTTTCTTTGTACAGTACCTTGCACGGGAGAGTCATTGTATATGCCCACTAACACTGGCACTGCAGCATTACAAAGAAAGCATTTCTTCTAATATATAAATATCAGCCTATCCCTGCAATATCCAGAGTGTAGCATTTTGAAAAGGCAATTACCAGGCTCTTTTAAGTTGAAAGCTACCATAATTATCCACTGTTTGAAAAGAGAATGAGAATATGTAATAACGTAGCGCTCTGCGAAGCTTTATCCTTTTGCTGTAGAATCTGGGCATGTGTTCACAACATATGGGTTGAAACAGTGTCGTGCTCATGAAAAGGAATCGGTAGGGTGTTCCTGTGACTGTCTCTCATGGCTGAATGAAAACATAAAGAATGAGGGTAGTGGAGCATTCATATAAATGTCCCTGCTTTGTTCATGTTTTTTAATGCGGAGTCGTTTCGGTTCTTGCTGTATGAGGAGGAGACACATGCAGTTGTAACATGTGGAAGTTTCACATGCGTGGCGTGGAATGGCCCCATTTGTGTCATGCACGTTATTCTAGTACTCCTGAGTAGATCGAGTAGGGAAGGTGAACAGTCCAAGGTACCAAATACTCCTTCTAGGTATTCTGGTGTAAATTTGCAGGAACAAGTCAAAGGAGCTGCTGTGTACTTGGCAGACATTTAACTGGCAGCAAATTTGGCTCAAGAGCTCCCAAACCTGAATCCCCACCCTTGGAAATGGGTGGAAAGCTCCTGTTGACTGTGGTGAGCTTTGGGCCACACGCAGCAGCAGCCCGCTGGTTACCCGACGTGTACGCCGCAACGACTATTCCCTTTGGTTTCGCTGTTAAAAGATACCTTAAAATAAATGGTAACTATTTAATGAGAAGTAAGCCTAGGCAAATTTATGTTACATTTGGTTTCTATGTCTGTAGGCTTGTTTTAGGGAGCTTTTTTTCCAGGCCTTAGGAGCAGACCTGGATCAGGCACCTCCACTGGGAGTCTCTCTTCTGCTGCTTCCCACTTGTTCTTTGCCTGCTTTTATCTACTTTGCTGGGAAGCTCCGTTGTGTGAGCAACAGCTCTTCTGTATGCCTGTGCAACGTTTGGTATGGTATGAGTTATAACCTATTGCATTAGGGATAATAAGAATAATATATTTCCATTTTAGAGCCTAAATTACTAGAAGGCAAAGCTAACAATATGGTACTGCTGCGTTTGACTCTCCTGCCTTATCCGTTTTGGATGAGGCTTCAAAGTGAAAATGGAAATGAGCAGCTGATGCGACCAAGACATTAATTTTTCACTCCTTCCCTCCCCCTAGCACTTAAATTTAGATGTAGCTGAGATTGAGACTGTGTGTCTTGTTTTGGCAGGAATGCTACAGAATGGAAAGAAGTTTGATTCCTCCAGAGACAGGAACAAGCCTTTCCGGTTCAAGATTGGCAGGCAAGAAGTCATTAAAGGATTTGAAGAAGGTGTTACACAGGTACAAAGACATGATTCTGGATGAACTTCAAGCCGGCTGAAGGGTGCGTGAGCACAGCAAGGTCCGGTGCAATGGTGATGAGACCAAGTGGAAATCACAGCATAGGATACGGAGCGGTTTTCTGAAAGTGTGGTCGCACGCGTTCGCAAATTTGAGCATGGTATTTCCTGTAGTTCTCCTCCATCCATCCAGGGACATCCCCTACTCACGAGGCTTTCCACGTGGTGTGTGTCTGGGAGGGGAGAGGTGGAGACCCTTCCCCAGGTACCAATGTGCCACATAAGCCCCATCTTTTTCCAATGGGCAGCTCCACAAGTAGCCAACAGTGGCTGCTAAAATGTTCCAGGTGGCAGTGTTTTAGAGTGGCCTCTATTCAGCTACTCCATAAAAGTCCAAGCTGCCGTTTTTTATGATATCCATGACCAACCTACAGATTTTGATCCTTACTGAATAAGGTACCAGGCTGAACTGTTAAATTTTTATGACGTGAGGCTCCCAGCTACAAAATTTAACATTCACTGACCAATCCTATGCTGAGAAAAAGGAAACTGCCCTCCATTAATTACAGTTTGAGTGCCAAAACAGTAAAACTCTAAAAAAGCCACACAAGGTAATTCATTGCCAACTCCTGCTTTTTGTCTGCAGCGTTGTGAGGGCCCACTACGTGAGGAGCGCGATCAGGCTGCTCAAGTGCAAGAGTGAACAAGATCAGGGTGCAAATTCCTCGTGACTCGCTGTTTCGGGGTTGTAGAGCTCAGGGTAGGAGGAAACTGCTCAAATGTTGTTATAGGAACAACTTCTTATGCTTAAATAGAGGAATGATGCAACCATGCTATTCCACAGAGGGATAGAAGAGAAAATGTTTTCCAGCCCTATGGAGAAAGCAAGGCAAGCATTCCCTTCTCTCCAGGCAGAGAAGAGGAAGTCCATTTGAGGAATCCTAGACTCTCTGAAAACACCCACCTTCCTCTCAAGGATTTGAGTTGGACTCTTTTATTATTTGCTTTGCAATAAGGCCCAAGAGGAGCTCAGGACCCCGGTGTGCTGTAGAAACCAGAAGCCAGTGCAGATAAAGCAGTGGCAACAAGGGCTGGGTGAATCAGTTTATCCCTTCCTTGACGGCTCTCGCTCCCTGACCCTTGTCCCTTAATTAATCAGCGGCCAAAGCCATTCCAGTAATGAGTGTGGCAACGCGCTGCCCTCCTGCTCCTCCTAGTGGGTCGCTGACTGAAGCAGAGCTTGTGGCTGTCTCCTTCCACCCCGGGGTTTTGAGGCATTTGGGGAGTGTGATTGACGCAAAGCACTTGGAAAAAGGCAGTTCACTATGTCTCGCATGCAGGTTTTTCAAACCTTGGTTTAATGACTGTCAGATGTCAGCAGCGTCTGCATTTCTCTGCTCAACTTCTGACAGTTCAAGGTTGCCCCATGCCCAAAACCCATGCATGACTTACCAGCTCTCTGGCTTGCAGGGACCCGTCAGAGCAGCAGACAGCCTGCCCCATGCAGACCCCCCCGCAGGGACCAGGGGAGGTCATCTGCTCCTGTACCCTCAGCTTCGTGCTACCAGTATTCCTGGAACATGGGAAAGTTCATATTCACATTTTTTCTTCTACCTAAAGTGATCAAAGTTCTAGCTTTGGCATATCTTATAGGACCTGAAAAAAAATTCAACAGGAGATACCGCGTAATCTGTAGTCCAGTGATGTGCCCGATCTCGGAAGAGAAGTCCGAGTTAAAATCAATGCTTCAAATCAGGGATTGTTTCTTGGCCAATGAATATTCCATCAGCAGCGTAAGGTGCCTGAACAGCAGTTTGAGAACGCTCCACCCCAAAATACTCTGCTGGAAGAGCAGGGATTTGATTCTTGATACCCCCAGTCTCGAAGAGCACTGTTACCTCCAGAGCTCATCTGGTGTGAGGGAGATCAGTGTTTCTGTCCATCCCAGGGGCAAGGGCTCTCTGCTGGAACAAGCAGCACATGAGGTGAGACATCTGCCCTCAGGCTTGGGCCGAGTTTAGGGAAATAAATGCCTCTTTTAAGTAGGATTGCATCAGTGTTTGCTTTGCACCTGCCCAACAGCAGAAAGTTGGGTGCCTCAAGCATTAGGGTTTGAGCAATGGTTTTTTAAGTTGTCCTTGATGGTGGCCGAAGAAGGGAAAATGTTGGCGAACGCTTTTCGGGAGCTGAACTTAACTGCGTTTCGGCACTGATCTCAGGAATACAAAGCTCCGGTCCTATCTGTTACCGAGAGCCTTTTCCTAATGCCTGCTGATGGTGTTACATGTACCCCGCACGCCGCAGAAGGAACTCGCACCTCCTCCAGCTGGCTCCACCGTAGGCAGTGTGGACCAGAGTATGCATTAAAAAGCCTCTGTGTGAATCCCAGACTGGCTCTGGCAATTTAAATAACTCCCACAAGAAGCCAGAGGAGTCAGGAGACCTTCATCTGAGCTGTTTGTGGCAGCTTCAGCTTGAAGCTGAAAGATGAATCTGATGGTCCCAACTCTCATCAATTCTGTAAATCTGCCAGATAGTGATTTGTTCTTTGTTTTCCTCCTAATACTGTTTTTTTTTTTGTCTTCTCTTTTTCTTTCACCAACATCCAAAACCCAGATGAGCTTAGGACAAAGAGCAAAGTTGACCTGCACACCTGAGATGGCCTATGGCGCCACAGGCCACCCTGGGGTCATCCCTCCCAATGCTACTCTCCTCTTTGATGTGGAGCTTCTCAGGTTGGAGTGAATCTTCTCGAGGGAGTTGGCTGGAGACATCTGTTAATAACCATCCATTCTTTCTCGCCTTGCCAGCAGCGGGAGAAATCTTCACTGGAATCCCAATCTTCCCTGCTCAAGCCGCCCTGTCGATAGCGCCTGCCGTTCGGTTTCTTACGCCTTCCTTCTCTTTTTTTAACTTCGTGGTGTCCGTATTTGCCTTTTATTAGAAGCTTTGCTTTGGGAAAAATGTCTACCGTTGTAACATTTTCAAGTTGTACATTTTATTTAATTTGCATGTGAGAAGAATTCACAGTGATGATTGAAAATATATATAAATATAAATATATATATATTCCTTATTGAAAAACCACTGCCTTACTGTACACTTAAACCAAGAAAAAAAAACCACAAAAGGTGCTCAAAAAAAATCCAGTGTACGCCTTGTACATGAACGGGCATTAGCCAAACAGAGTTACCTGCGCTGCCACTTTTCTCAACTTGTACGTTCTGCTTGCTGCTGTTTTAAAAAATACTGTCTCATTTAAGAATTAAAAGTATATATAAAAAACAATAAAATCTTGATACTTTACAGTTTCTATTTCCTGTTTTTCTCCTCTGGCCACGGGAATTCTTTTTGGTGTATAAGAAGTTCTTCAAACAATCATCAACCCAGTTTTTTGTTAATTACTTCTTATAAGAAATACACAGAATTCCGTGCACTGCTGCTGTTATGGATGGCACAGTGGAAGATTTCTGTGGGACCAGAGGTACCAGGAACGTGCAAGTAAGGGCTGCCGGCACAGAGGAGTTTCCTGACTCTCCATCTCCCCTGCCCTGCTAGTCGCCCCTCAACTCTGGCCAAAATTTGGCTGCTGCAGAGATGGAAAGTGATGCTTCTCAAAGACACGCGGTGCTAGTCCAATTCTATGCCTTTACAACAGGAAAACTAGTGTAAAATTTTCTACTGGAGCTGAGAAAGGCTAGAAAAGGGCAGAATTACGTGCATCCACCTTACAAAACAAACCTGAACTGTGGGATGATGTGGCCACTGAACGCACCGGCTTTTTTTAGGCTGCATCTTCTGATGCCGTTTCCATAGCCTGCAGACTGACTTTGTGCACTGGGCTCCTGGCTCTCGTGACTGAGCAATATTTATTTCATTTGATGGTTACATGAATTCATGACATGCTGGTTCCTCTTCTGGAGATGAGAAGATGCGTAGACTCATTTAACTGGTTTTAGGAGCAGGACCTGATCAGCCAAGCTGCCTCTTTGCTGTTATTTTGCTTTGCCTAAACTTGATTTCTCCCCTCTGCTGTAGAAAAAAAAGAGCATCATTGGGTCACAATGTTATTTTTATTTAACTTGGCTATAAACTATTTGCATAGTTTTCAACTAATGGATTTTTGATGGAAGGATTTCAAGCAGGTGCTGAGCTGTTTCCTAGTGTGAGTCTGTGTAAGGAGAACACACCTAGCACGAGCAGACAGACTGCAAAGCTACGTAGGCATCTCCTCCTAGAGAGGAAAGAGAAAAGGAATCATAGAATCAT
>VZTL01077286.1:0-23943 GCA_013400535.1 Scopus umbretta | reverse complement strand
TGATTCTATGATTCTATGTGTAGGTGAAGGCTAGGGAAATAACTGAGAGTGGTAGTGCGCCTTCATTGGAAATGGCAAAGAAGGGTAGACCCCGATTTCCTAAGGTGGAAGGGGAAAGTTGGTGATAACCTTAGGCCTTAGGCTGCACAGGTATCTTCATGCATACACTTTATGTGAAGTAATCAGTTTATAGTTAGATTTAAATGAGCAAACTTCAAATGGACACGTTTGAACCTTTTGCCATTTAAAAAATCTCAAGAGCTTTCTGGAACTGTGTTTCCTGTTATCCACCCAGTACATAGGTCTACTGACTTTTCAAATCTTCTTTGCGCCAAGTACTTGGTACGCAGCAGAGCGTTCCTCTTTCCTTGCTCTCGTTGTGGACCCTGAGGTCTGTACTCTGTAACCTGAGATATTTTCCTCTAATTTATTGATTTCTCTTCAAAATTACAGGTCCCATATATTCCGTAACTCCTAGAGGTTGTGTGGAAAATGTATCTGGAGCTTTAGGACAGAAGTGTGATGCATGAGGTTATAAGCCTCGGGCTTGGAACTAAGCCGCCTTTGTAGGAGCCCGCTCCCTCCTCCAAGAGGAAAGAACTTGTAGACTCTTTATGATTACAGAATCACAGTTGTGAGAGCAGAGTGGCATAACTGCAGGTCTTACTAACGTGTTAATGTTTACAAAGCTCTGAACTGAATAACCACGGAAGCAGTAAGAGCTCCTTGTTTCAGTTTGTCGGGCCAGTGGCCAGTGTTTGTTCTGTTTCTTTAACACTGGAAGTTTTTGGTCCAAAGAAGATCTTTTGAAGAAAAGTAGGAGGTTAATCATGTAAAACACTTCCGATTTTGAACATTGGAAGATGTTTTTCTTTCAAAAAACATTGTACTTCATAACGATGTGTGCATTTATTCCTATATAGATAGTTAGGTGTGATGGAGTGGTAATATCACAGACAGTTTTGACAAAGGAGGACACTAAAATGTTCATTTATGCATTGCATGGTCCATGACATATGGCTTTGGGCATCAATAGCTATGTCACTCAACAGCTGTATGTCACTTAAAAAACAAAACAAAGCATTTTTTAATGTATTTTAAATATAAATAATACTAATTCATAGTGTCTTGGGAGTTTCAGTGATAACTTACACTGTCCTGTAGTCAGTACTGCTGATAAATTCTGCGGTTTAGACCTAAAAGCTGAGCTCATTTCTCACAGTTCTGCTGTCTCCATGCGCCATCTCGGAAAACTAATTCCTTTTCCTTGAATTCAGAAGTCTTTTGGAAATGAACTGGTAAACCTGAGAAGTTGTTACTATAAAGCAATATTCGTATACCTTTTGAGCTTCTGGCCTCCTAAATTTTAATATAAAATAGCAATGCAGTCGTATGGTTTAAGAGAGATTTTAGCAATGTGATTAGCCTTCTGGCTTTTCAAAAGAGGGAACAAACGTTAAGTTACTTAGCTACTTAACTAGCTTTTTTATATATGCTCTGTAATTCTACATTTTGTTTAAGAAACTAACAGTTGAGTAGTCAAATGGTTAAACAGCTGGAAAATGTGAAAACTGTTTTTCAGTAGAATGAGTTAAAATGCGGCCATCTTCATACTTTCCCACTCCGCACTTTCAAGCTCCGTGTAGAAACAATTGCCTTCTAGACTATTTAGATCACTTATTGGGACAACTGAGTATTTCTCAGCCAGAAAAAACATTGCTAAGCGTTACGGGTGGAGTTGCTTGCTTTTCAGTTTCGTACTCAATGTGGCAAGCTTAAGGTTGGTTATTATTTTATATGGAATTATAGTAATGTGTAGTGTTATAGAACATGCCTAATAGTTTTACTGTTTTCTTGTCAGGTGATATGAAAGACGACATGACTGACCTACAAGTGAATGGGAACGCTGGTCATTATCCTCTGGATGTAGAGGAGGTTGAAGAGGACTCTAGCGCACAGCTTAACATGCGTGGAGTTTTTCTGCATGTTTTTGGAGATGCCTTAGGTTCAGTAATTGTGGTAGTGAATGCCTTGCTCTTTTATGGGTTGTGGAATCCATGCCCCAAAGATGGGCCCTGCTTTAATCCATGTGTCAGTAATCATTGCATGGAAAATGCTACTTTATCCCAAGCACTTGGCAGAGCAAACAGGTCTGAGCAAGAGAGCATTACGGTGGCTGGTCCATGCTGGTTGCTATACTTAGATCCCGTCCTTTGTTTGATGATGGTTTGTATACTCCTTTACACAACTTACCCGTTACTTAGGGAGTCAGCCCTTATACTTCTGCAGACTGTTCCCAAACAAATAGATGTTCATTCTTTGAACTCAAAATTACGTACCCTCGAAGGAGTTGAAGCAGTCCATGAATTACACATTTGGCAGCTAGCAGGCAGTAGAATCATTGGCACTGCTCACATCAAGTGCCCTGACCCTTCCACATACATGATGGTGGCAAAGCGCATAAAAGAGATCTTTCATGATGAAGGGATTCATGCAACTACCATTCAGCCTGAGTTTGCCAGCGTTGGCTCTGAATCGGGGAGAGGGAAATGCGAGTTTCCTTGCAGGACTCAGTGTGCTTTGAAGCAGTGTTGCGGAACAGGAGAAGATAGTACTGCAAAGAAGACAGAAAAATCTTCGTCACTTAGTATTTCTTGTTCAGAAGTTGTCATTGAATTTCCGAAAACTAGGAGGACTAAGTCGGAGAGCATCCCTTCAGTTAAGCTAGAGGCAAACACCGATCAAAACGAGCAGTTTGAATCATCTTTGTAACTCCCCGACTGGTGCTACCTGAGTTTTGGTGACTTTGGACAACAGCTGTATTGCAAGAGGAAGAGACAGACGTTTGAGATGCAATTTTGCCAAGTAGTGTAATTGCTGAAGTCCTTGTTCTTGTCATATTGCTAAATCTAGAATGCTTGTTTTAAGGAACATAATGTCACTGTCATGATACAATGTGTTTGTGTTGACTTTGTACTGAGACAGACAGAAAGTGCACCAATGCTGTAACAACTTCAGAAAAACAGTTTCAACATTTCAGCGGAGACACTTTTTGCTGTGCTTCACATTAAAATATTTTTTCCAGTGAAAAGGTATTTGAGGGATAAGCATGTAGGAACTCAATTTGTGTTACAGATTTCTTGGACCTACTCTTTCCTTTAATATTGATTTGTAGATATTTTAATATATTGTTTATTTAGAAGCCCTAAGGAAACCAAAGTTCATAGAACGTTTTTAAAGATATAACTACTTAAAACTGGAAACCACTTTGCAGTTTCACGTATTTTTCTTAAATCTATATAATAATAAATGTGAAGGCTTTTCTAATGAATTTATCATATAGCATATTTTAAAGAGAACATCATGTGATTTGTTAGCAACTGTCCCCACTTTTTCTGGTAAGGTAGCGAGGTAATTAAAATCAACTGCTTGTGAAAATACCAGATGTGAAAGGGTTTTTTTCTATCAGAATGGAAGTTCAAGCTACTGTATACTGATCTGTGATCAAGACGTGAGACTGACTGATAAAGTAACGCATACTTTCGTATTATATGGATTTTCTGGTGTTTTTCCTTGTTCCAAGTTGTGTCTGGTTGTAAAAATCTTGGAAGTTTAAAGAATCCTTGACTCACAGTGCTATGAATGAAGAGCTGGAGCTTCATTTTTAACTGATGCTCAGTTTACTAAGATAATTAGTTATGTCAATAGGTGCTCCATCAGGGAAAGTCTGCCAAGCACTGACAGTATAATTCATACTCTTACGCATAGACAGTAACCTCTGTAACAAGTAATTCAGTGGTACATTTTGCTTGTAGTTGAGTGTGTCTGTGAGCACTTGCAGTGACTGCAGTCCTGGTCCCCGTGGTGTCCTCAGGAGCCTTCTGCTGACTTTTGAGGAAGTGGGGCACGGAGCAGGATTTCGTTCACTGTATTTCACACTTTGAGATGTTTATGTATCACGTAATTTCACTTACTAAGTACATGAATCTGTGGTTTAAAATGTTAACTCAGTTAATTGACAACTGGCTCTAAAGAAGCTGTTACAGTGTGCTGCCAACTTACACCTTAACAAAGGAGAAACTGGTCTATGGACTCTGTGAATTTGGCAGAGACTAGATGAGAGTTGAAGATAAAACATACAAGAAATCTAATCTAAAACCCTGACCCTTTCGATCCACCCTCAAGTTATGTCTGGGAAATAATGTCTTGTGATTTAATTGACTGCTCCTATGCCCAAAACTGGAAAACAACTCAGATCTTCCATTGTTTGCTCTATGACTGTGGACATGATAAACACTCTGCCTCAGTTTCCCTGTCTTAAAATGGGGATAATACCTACCTCACAGGGGTGTTGTGAGGCTTAACTCTTGTGTGAAGAGCTCTGAGATCTGTTACTGGAGGGCACTGGAAGGAGTATAAGATACTAAATTACATGGTATTTACTCCGTCTACAAATGTGTTGCAATACCTAGGCACAGCAGAGGGAACTGAGGATAGTTTTGGCCTTATGCAATTCTTTGATGCTGTGGTTTTCAGATTTTTAACAGTATTTAAATGTAGTTTTTTTAAAAAAAGAATGTTTTGTTAGCGAAGGGAATGTAGCTTTGCCTCCGGATACAGAACACCTCGCTAGTTTGCGTTTCTAATATGTGTCTCGTATGATAATTGCTCCTAAGTAGTTCAAAATAGCCTGCTGCTCGTCGGACCTGGATTGGCCCAGGTCATGTCAGTGGTCTTGCCCAACTTCTCAGCAGAGCATTGCAGTCAACTCTCGATTATCCATGGGTGGATTACCAGTGTTGTATATTAACTGTGCAGTCGACAGGGCCAGACTAGCTCTGTATCGCATGCCCACGCGTTGGCCAAATGCTACGTGCCAAAGCATTGGAAAAGTAAAGGAGCTTGGTCCAGTTTTTGCACGAGCCCGCTCTCACAGGGTTTGTTAGCTTGGGTGCAGCGCAGCACCGCGCAGTTATTTTGCCTCTTGGCTCCTCAGATGCATCCGCAGGAAGCTGCGGTGTGTGGATGCGTCGGTTCAGCTTTACACTAGCTTGGGGATGTTGGTGCTTCACAGCCATCAGCATCACTCACCTTTTTCTGTGTTTATGCTTGTTGTATAGTCTCACCAACTAACTTAAATGTGTTAATATAGTATTTATGTATGGTTTTGTTTTGTCTGAATTATCTTAACTCTTTCTTCTGTTACCTGTATATGATCTAGAGTTGACTGTTAAGTGAGATCTTGTATGAGACTACATTTGCAAAATATGCTATCACTGCTAGTATAACTACAAAGTATTAACCAAGTAAATTTTGAAATGAACAAAGTACTATTTTTTTTTTGAAATGTGTATTCTTGCTTTTTATGGTAAACTTTCACCAATTATTTTGCTCAGTAGTTTAAAATTGGTCTCAGTCATTAATATGAATTATTGAGGTCCTGCTGTATATCACTAATGCGCCATAGAACTACTGCTCTTTAGTTTATTTAAAAAAAAAAACAAAACCAAGACAAACCATAGTAGCACTGAGAAGCCTGACTTCTCTCCTGTTGCTCTAATAAAAAGAGAGCAACTATTAAGTCTTGACAGTTGCCACCATTGGTTAACGGTCTCAGTAAATGCATCTGAATAGATGGAGTTGTAGTCACTAATTCCATTGTAACTATTTAATCTTTTTTTGTGTGTGTGTGCCAGAAGTCATATTTTTCTATTTCTGTGTCCATTGCAGGCAATGGCTAGCTTAAAAGACAAAAAGCTCTCCCCCACGTTATTTTTATTACCAGGCCAGGGTGCGGATGTGATGATGATGATGATAGGGGCAGAAGGTGGAGTTGCGCGGCCTCTCTTCCACGCACTGTGTTGCATGTGCAGCACCAGCTGGTGTTAACAGGGCACTTCAGTCTTTTTAGCCCTCCATAGTAAATTCCCTGAAAGCAT
This sequence comes from Scopus umbretta, assembly GCA_013400535.1. Classification (NCBI taxonomy): domain Eukaryota; kingdom Metazoa; phylum Chordata; class Aves; order Pelecaniformes; family Scopidae; genus Scopus; species Scopus umbretta. The sequence goes on along the minus strand of VZTL01077286.1, from coordinate 18,004 downwards.
ATAGACAGGTCAAGGTGGTGGCTGTACAGCAGCAGGAACGCAACTTTTGTGTTTGTTCTGGCTGTATGAGACTCGACTGTAGCCTGCTAGCTTGCGATATTGCTTGATTCCTTTTTTTTTAACCTGATCTGCCTGTGGTTACACAGACTTGATTTGTTCTGAAGATCACAGTTCCAGAATACTGGGAGCATTTAAAAACACTGCACAGTCTTTTTTTTTCTTTCTTTTTTTTTTTTTTTTTTCCAGAAAGCATGAAACTAGTGAAATCTCATGTAAGTGAACACTGCAGTGGTGGGGAGCTAATTGTATTGTGTATCACATTCCTGAATTTTTAAAATAAAAAAATATGGAACACTGATTTTAAGGAAAAATAAGTTTGTATTTCAGTGTCTAGATTGTTTATGCTTTTGATTAAATGTGTCAGAGATGTACCAAACATCATTGGGTGAAATATTTTACACTTAGTACATGTGTCATCCAGAAACATGCTATTTTAAAATCACTTCTTAGATTATAGCTGCACCTCAGGGTGCAGTGCAGAACTAACTCGGGCACTCAGTGGGCTAGCCACAGTACCTTGAAGCTTTACTTTTTAGCAAAGCTTCTGTGGAACCCCTATAATTTTAGCTTGATTGCTTTCAACATCCACTCTAGGCTTTTGGTACTATCCATTACTGCTGCATCATGGTATTCTGTATGGATGTACACATAGTTATGTAAAAGACAAAACTAGCCCCAACTTGTGACTCCCCAAAAGTCACGGCAAGGGCTCAGTCCTGTAAATTTCTGTATTCGTGAATAGTTTAATCGGGCTGACGAGTAGTTACTTGCATGCAAGGAATTACTTGCGGGAGTGAGTCCAAAACTTCTGCCAGTACAGCCTGGCTTTTGAAGAACAACTCAAAGTACCTAGATTTTATGGATGTATTAAAATCAGGAGTACTGCGGTGGTTCCAAATTTGCTGCAGAGATACTATCAGTTTTGTTACAATTCCAGGATTTATTCTTTTTTCCCCATTCTCCAAAAAGAAGGAAAAAAAGCCCAGTGAGCATCCCAAGACTGTTAACGAGTTCAGCTAAGCTGACATTGCTGCTTGCTTCTGAAATTGGGCCATCTGAATTTATTAAACACTGCCTAGTGGAGTTTGGGGAGGAGGGATAAAGATTCTTGCCATTCTCCTTCCCCTGCCTCCTGCTTTGACTGCACTTTCTAATCTCTTCAGCTATGGAGAGACTGGGGGGGACGGAGGGGGTGAATTTTGTAGCTAGATGTTCCAAGTTCCACGTGGAGGGAATGGGGAATACTGCTAACTATATTTAAAAGCATATAAATATGCTCTGACTATTTTAGTTTCACAGCATAGCATCAGTTACACCCTTTTTAGGTATGCATTTAACTTGTTCAGCTCTGTAGTAACTTTGTTTTTTTCTTTCTTTGCTGGATGGAAAGAGGTGGATGCTCCATTTGCCTGGTCTAAAGCCAGTCTTGACAATTTTCCAAATCAAACGTAGTTATGCTGATAACAGGAGGTCTGATTATTCCTTATGACCTTTGCTTTGTGTGGTTAGCTGCCTGTGAGGTACAGTGCCATGTTTTAGCAGGCTCACATTTATATCTTTTTGCATTCACTGTGTTATCTAAGTAGTTGAAGAGCAAAACCACGATACTGAAAAATATCTTTTATCTGTATGTCTCCAAAAAGCACATGGGATTAATTTGGCTTCTTTTTTTTTTTTCATGTCCTGGATTCTGTTTCTGAGCAATGCTAAAATATAATTGGCGTAGCTAGTGTTCATTGATCATATTTCATTTTGTCTTCTTTTAAAATACATTTTTTTTTGTATTAAGTATTAAAGTCCTCAGAAAATAAACGGAGCTCTTGAATGTCAAATACTTTTAGTTGGGATTTCTTTCTCAGGTCAGTTCCTAGGAAGAAATTTGACTAGTAGAAATGCACTTTCACCATCTCCCAGAACCTCAGAAACAAGTATGAAGAGCACAAGTAGAAGAGGAGGGTAATAAATGGGTTGTAAAGTGGTGGCCTCTAACTGTCTGGATTCCAGGTGCAATCAAAAGAATAGTTGCTCAGTTCTAGTGTCATGTGAAGAGTTAATTATGCAAAATGCATTTTTTTTTCCTGTGGTTTTTTTTTTTCCGAAAAAACCCAGCCTTTGAAAAGAATAAAAAGATCTTCCTGTCCTGTTAATAGGTTGCGGTTAAATATCTAACATACAGGTCAATAAGGTAGGCTTCCTAATAGAAGTTGTACCGTTTATATTTAATGTCTTTGGAAGACAGCTATTTTAGAGCAGAAGGCGCTTTGGTGTTTTTCAGCTTCATTTGTTTCAATTCAGAAGCACGGCGGTTTGTAAAGTTTGTTGGGAGAAAAGTACTGACTGCAGAAAAAGATACAGCTGCCAGCAGTAACACCGAGGAGGGCAGGGTCGTTGTTAATACCTGCCTTGAGCTGTTCATGAGCTTGCAAGGATGAGTTCATTTTGGAGCCCTTCACTGGTGCAGCTTCAGCGGTTGCTTTTTTCTGCTTCAAGAGGGAAGTGATTCCCTGTTACTAGTTATATATGCAGGAGGGTATGTTTGGTTGTACTGTAGGCATTGCATGTGAGCCTGAGTTTTGCCGTTTTCCAAAGCTACTTCTACCTCGTCATGAAAAGATGTGATTTAAACTTGATATGAACATCCTTTACGAGGCATGCTAGTGTGGGAATTTTTAATTAATAGGATGGAAAGGGAAGGGTCAGGTCTATAGCTTACTTTTGCTTTTACATGTACCTTTACCCATATGCCATGCCTAGACTTCCTACCACAGGTGGTTGCCTGACCACCTCAAGGACCAGATCCAGCTCCCAGAACAACAACTTCTTGCTGCTTTGGCATCAGAGGAGCTGATGCCACAGGGGAAGGGCTGGATGGGAGTGAAGCTGTGTCTGAGTCCAGGCAGGCAAGCACATTTAGCAGGAACTTTCTCCTCAGTCTGATCCATGCTAGCATCCCAAACCTGGCATGAAACCCTTGCCACCAAAACTTTGGTTAGTATTTTTATATATGTATTCTGTGTGATCTTTTTTTGTGTGTGACAATTGACACAAACCTTAAAGTAGTGCTCAGGCCAAATTGTAATTCCCCCTCCTGTCACCCCAGCTCCATTTCTAGTCACAGCGTTGGTAGGCATCCCAACATTTCCCTTGCACCAGCTAGTGCAGCTAAGAATAGCCATGGTGATGCTGTGGAACAGGATGTGCAACCTGCTGGGTTTCCTGCATTTGTGTTTGTGTTGCTGGCCTGGGCTGAAGCCTGTCCTCCTCCGTCTTCCCTGCTAGCCCTGCTGAACTCACTGGGTGAATGTGTTAGATTTAATTGTTAGATTAGGTTTGCTGTGGGTTGGCTTACACTTGTTTCAGTTGCATTCTACAGTATAGGCAATTACATTCTGCAGTATAGGCAAAACCTCAGCCGAGTGAGAGGCTGACTTACTGCCAGTCTTTCTTGCTTCAGAGTATGGCTGCTGAGTGTAAGCGGTTGCTGCTGGCCCGCTGCAGATGGTGGCAGATGAGGGCTGCGGACCTGGGTTCAGCTTTGCTGGTTGGTTTGATGTTACTGTGCCATCCTTCTAGCTGAGGGTGCCTCTGAGCAGGTGTGTGCAGTCCGTACATCACGGTGAGTCTCAGCAGGTAACTAGGTCATTGGTGCTTACCTGATCTTGGTGCTCATACTCTAGTTTAGGAGTGAACAACACTCCCACAGATAAATGCTGCACATATTGCTATACCCTTGAGATTTTTGCATTAGGTAGCATTGGCTGGAGATGCAGCCATCATTCTTGTCCTGGGGTGCTCTAGGACTCTCCCCCAGTCACTTGCAGACAAGCTCATTTTCCCTTGAGAAAGGGATTATGTGAATTAACAAAATTTGCGTGATAATTTTCACTTGTATTTTTGTGGCCATGTGGGAAGGTTCTGACCCACATGGATGGGGTTGATGCTGTGTGCTTCCAGCTGAATGTAAGGAGCTGTTGGGTTAAAATGCCAGGTAAAATCTAAGCTCAAGCAGTTTATCTTCTAAATATCCATAGTGGCAGAGGTCTTAGACTTTTATGTCATGCTGTTTTGAAGGGATTTGCTCCTCTCACATTGCAGTTAAGAGAAAAAAAAAAAAAAAAGGAAGAATTGTGTTTAATTATCACAAGAATTATTAGCCAGACTTGGTAGCTGTGTTTCCATCTTGTCTGTAAATCTCCTTGCATATAGTAGATGCACAGTAGAGACACGGATGAGTTAGTCAGCAAGCTATCGCTAAAAAGGAGGTGTTTGGTACATATGCTTCAGCTTGGAAATGGAATGACACTTGGCACCATAATGTCCCAGTTATCTTTTTTTGAAGGAGTAGGAAAACTACAGAACTAAATATTGAGTCAAGCTGCGTGGGCAGAGCTCCTGTGTCAGGACCACGCTAGCGTCACGGACGCAGCGTGACATCGCTAGCCGTATGTGAAGTTTATGGGGCTNAGGAAGGCTCTGCAGAGGGACCTGGACAGGCTGGATCGATGGGCTAAGGCCAACTGTATGAGGTTCAACGAGGCCAAGTGCTGGGTCCTGCACCTGGGTCACAACAACCCCATGCAACGCTACAGGCTTGGGGAAGAGTGGCCGGAAAGCTGCCTGGCAGAAAAGGACCTGGGGGTGCTGGTTGACGGCTGGCTGAACATGAGCCAGCAGTGTGCATAGGTGGCCAATAAGGCCAATGGCATCCTGGCTTGTATCAGGAATAGTGTGGCCAGCAGGACCAGGGAAGTGATCGTGCCCCTGTACTCGGCACTGGTGAGGCCGCACCTCGAATACTGTGTTCAGTTTTGGGCCCCTCACTACAAGAAGGACATTGAGGTGCTGGAGTATGTCCAGAGAAGGGCAACAAAGTTGGTGAAGGGTCTGGAGCACGAGTCCCATGAGGAGTGGCTGAGGGAACTGGGACTGTTCAGTCTGCAGAAGCAGCAGCTGAGGGGAGACCTTATTGCTCTCTACAACTACCTGAAGGAGGGTGTAGCGAGGAGGGTATTGGTCTTTTCTCCCAAGTAACTAGGGATAGGACGAGAGGAAATGGCCTCAAGTTGCACCAGGGGAGGTTTAGATTAGATATTTGGAAAAATTTCTTCATTGAAAGTTATCAGGCTACCCAGGGAAATGGTCAAGTCAACGTCCCTGGAGTTATTTAAAAGACAGGTAGACGAGGTGCTTAGAGACATGGTTTAGTAGTGGACAGGTATGGTTGGACTCGATGATCTTAAAGGTCTTTTCCAACCAAATGATTCTATGATTCTATGTGAAAAGATCAGAGCATCACCCAAGCTGTGTATGTTATTCAAAACCTGAGTAACGTTTGCTGAAAACTTGCATGTTTTTTTTTTTTTCCTTAACATATCCAGAGAAGTTTAGCCATGCAGCTTAAACATCTCACGACCAATTTAGAAGATGAGCTGGAAGGCTTTAGACCATGGTGCGTCATTCACCTGCATTGCAACAGTGTGTGCTGCTCTGGAAAAAAATGTGCCATTGAACTCAGAGTTTGAATGCCGTTGCCCTTGTGTGCCCTTTCTAAAAGTATCTATGAAAATGAGGTAATGTCAAAATAATGTTTCTCTATTGAAAGCTGTTTGGATACTAAAATCTACAGCTTCTGCAGTAGCCTTCTGTCAACAAGAGACTGGCTGTCTCGCTTCCAGTGCTCCTGATCATAGATGCATTGCAAGACTAGCATCTGTGGTGCTCTTAATTGCTGGCCTCTGTCTGGACAGTTACCATAGCTATTGCTGCATGTTTGGGAGTTTTGCAATAATTAATGTGACATGGAAAAAGAAGGGGACAGGCACTGGAGTTATTCAGATTTTTTTAAGAATGGAAAATATGACCTGCGAGATTTTTGCCAAACCTTTGAGCTCTGGTAGTATCAGGAAGGCAGGTCACTTCTCCCGTGGTGGTCACTCTGGTTAGCAGAGAGCAAATGAAATTACAGGATCAATGGAGAAAGATGAGCCGCAGAGTGTATATGGGTTTTGCTTTTGGACCGGTTATTATTTTTTTCCCTCCTGCAGCTATTTTGGTGAGGGTAATGGTCGTCTTTGGTCTTCCTCTATCGCTCTGCCATGCTTAACAGCTTATTATCTTGAGACCTACACATGATGTCTGTGGAAATCAAAGTTTATGAAAGTCATGGAAAAAAAAATACATAAACAGATCACAGCTGAAACTGAGACCTTAATCTTTCCAAGACTGAGAAGGTAGCCAGCATAGGTAGCTCAGCTGTTACATCAGGAAAGGATAGTGCAAAGTACCAAGCCTTGCACACTGCTATAAAAATGGTGTAGAAAATCAGGTAACAGTAGTTTTCTTTCACACCTGAGCATATGAGAAGTAGCCTATATTAAGAGACTGCAGCTTGGCAAAAGTGATGTCTTTGCACAGAGGCTTTTGTTGCCGGCAATGGTTAAAATCCTGATAGAGCAGTATTTCTCCAAATGACTTAAGGTAAAGTCAAATGTGGAGAGTTCTTATGCAATATGGAGTTCTCCTTTTGAAATAGCAGTTTGGAGAGAAAAAGTCATTGGTCTGGGCTAGGACAAAAATTGCTTAAACAAGATAAACAAGGGTGGACTGCTGCCATCTTTCCCTTCCCCTTTATCTCTAAACCTTAACCTTAAATTACAAACCTGAGGTTGACACAGTGCAGTGCATCTGCAACTACTGAAACCAGCTACATTTTAATAGGTCTTATTTATTTTGATGATGATGAAGGTTTGAAAGTTTCTCTAGGTAACATAAATATTTCTATGCTTTTAAAGTTCAAATGCAAGTATTTTTTAATATTACTGAGAATGTTTTCAAACTAAATAATTAGTTCTCCTGATAAAGTGTTTCATAATCAACAAGAAAATTATTTACTAATTCTGTATCCTTGTTTCTAACCCAAGTAGTTCACAGAACATAAAAATAAACTTCATTTTCAAAAACCTGCCCAATTTTTGCAGGCATGGTATTTTTTAAATATCAGCCATAAAGAAAGGAGGTTTCAGTCATAAAATTTGAGCTAACTACACAAGCTTGGTGGCAGGTCACTCGCCACTAACAAGTACTTTAGCACTGTGCCAGAGGTCTGAGTGGCTGTAGTGCATATTGTGAGGGCAGGGACCACAGCAATAAAATAGGGTGGAAAAATCTTTGCTTGAGCTTCACAAAGAAGAAACTACTTCAGTGATAGGTAAGGAAAGGTATCTGTTCCTAAGTTGCATTTTTGCTTGTATTATACACAGCGTCCTGCAAAACTAACCCTTCAAGATACTAGTTATGTGATGATGACTTCATTCCAGAAATAGCAGATTAGGTCCTGTCCTATGGCAATGCTTTATCCAGGCAGTGAAAGTATGGTAGGGAAGAGTGGAGAGCATGATAGATGCATTTCTGGACTGTACATCACTCAGCTACTCCTTAGAGTACATGCATTTCTTCTTTTAAATAATGTGAAAGTATGTTCAGAGTTTTACCCAAATCTGGTCATCCTTGTTTTCAAACAACTTTGTTCTGCAGGTTCTTTTAGAAGGAGAGTGTCTTAACCAAATCGGCTTCAGAGTGCCTTGCCACAGCAATGCCTTCAGGTGCCACGTGCTGGCCGGCTGAGCCAGTGACGCTGTATTTTCCTGTGCTCAATAAGAATGGAAGACTCTGAACCAAGTCACAGACTGGATGGAGACTATTAAAGACCTGGAAATGTGGAAGAATGTGCTCCAGATGAGGCTAGATTAATTCTCAACACCTTTAGTCTTTGTTAAGAACGGGACTTTTTTTCTGTAAATGTGATTACACCCAAACAGAGCTGCTCATATTTAGAGGAAGAAAAGCTTAAGATTCACTGAAATTTCAATGAGGTGCTTTTTGGTAGGTCTAAGCTGTTCACTAAGTCAGCTGGGTAGGATGGTAATGGTTGTTAGAGAACCCCTTGGAGCATATTTTCCATCTCTTAGCATCTGTGATAAGTAGATTATGAATACAAGAGCCTGCCCTGGTACAGTGTTGGGAACTCTGATGGGCGTGAAAAGCGCTCTCTCTTCATAGCGCACATGGGGCTCTGACCTCTGTCATGATTTTCATCCATCAAACATTGCTAGTGTTTAAAGAAATACGCAATACCTTCTGAGACTAGAAAATATGACCACTTTGTAGTAACCACGGTTCTCTGAGTGGTCACATTTGTCTCCATATGAACTTCAGTTTCCTCAAAAAGCTAAAATTTCAGTTTAAGGATGACCTCGGAAATAGGGATGGGAGGCGGCTTGTAGAAATCTCATGGGCATCCAGCAGGACTACAGCCATGCTAGAGAAGAAAGCCATCCTCACTTCGACTGCACCCCAAGCAGACCCAACCTGAGGGATGGAAAACCAGCAGTCCTCCTGGGAGAAGCCCAGATTGCTGCTGGTTAATCCCTTCTGCACTGCACCCGTTTTGGGGCCAGAGCACACAGGAGAAGTGAGGGCATTGCTGCCCTGAGCTGGGGCATGTGCGGGCCAGCTAACCTGTGCTCTGAGCAACTCCTGTCACAAAACACCCATCTAATGACAAATGCACATACAGTGCTGTCCCTCAATGTTTAAAACGTGCATTCTTAGTATAGGAAAGGCCTCCAAATCAAGGCCATGTATGGCGTAGGTGTAAAGGGAGTGATGGGCTGGTGGAAATGGCACCACCAGTGATGCAGCAACTCTGATACTGGGCTACCAGTCCATTTGTTCCTGGGATTAATGCTGCTGCTGAGTTTAGATCTGACAAATGAGTCTCGAAACGCAATTTATTCAGAAATGGCTGCTTAAACCTGGTTACTTCTTCTTTCCTTGTGCAGGTGGCTTTTCTAGGTTGTCCGCTTTTTCCACAATGTCTTCTATGCACTGCTTGGGCACAGATTGTCCCCTCCCAGCATAGCACTGAGCACACGGGTGGGTATCCTCCAGACAGGGCTGCTGGATGCTTCCTAATCTGGTAATGGGAAAAAACACCCACCGTGAGAGAGTTTGCAGCGCTTCACTAAATAAGTAATATATACTAAAGTCTCCAGGACTTTGGAATCACATGGACTCTGACTTTTCGTGCAATGCTATAGAGTGTTTAGGTAAAAGGTTAAAACTATGTTTTAAAATAAACCTACACCATAACATGGAGGCAGAAAGACAGACAGAATTAGTACTGCTTCCTTCTTTAATAGGAGTCAAGCTGAGATGGAGAAGGAAAGTTTATAAATGTTTTCTGTTTAGTTTTTTTCCTTTCACACTTTGCATGACTTCTTGTTAGAAGGCTGGAAACAGACTTCTGTTAACTTTTGGTTATTAAAAAAACAAAGAGCAGTCTTGGAAAGAAATTGGGGTCTGAGAACACAGCAGGGTAATGGGAAACTTAATAAATATCCTGTTGTTATAACATCTGTCATTTTAGCATTAACAAGCTCATGACTTTAGCTGTTGTATGATCACAGCTCCACTCTGCAGATTAAGGGAAAGGCTGTTAGACCTTTCAAGTAAAAGCTTTCTGCACAGCAGGATGCTTTAACCTCTTGTATCCTGAAGCTATTTACCTAAAGCAGCCTGAAAGTGATATTGAGACAGACTCCTGTGCAGGTCAATTAGGAGGGACACAGAAGCAGTTAGGCTCAAGGGTTTTCCTCATTTTCTTCTCTTTGATGTGCAGAAGAGCCAAGGGGAAAAAAAAAAAAAAAAAAAAAAAAAAGTGGGTTGGTTTTGTTTGGGGTTCTATTTTTTTAAGTTTTTATTTGGCCATACTTTGGTTTTTTTAAAGGTTGTGGAGAGGAGATTTAAGAGACTGTCTTATTAAATGAATAAACTGGAGCAAAACTGCGGTAGATGTCCATTGCTTTTAAGGCAGTAAACGTATACCAACCACAGACAGAGTGGTATTTTGGTTCATTTAAAACAGGCCTATGTAAGGACCAGAACAACTGTACAAATACTGAACTCCATACAGTGTCTCTCACCACCTGTTTCTGTGATTTCTTTAGCCTGTTGACTCATATTTTTCTTTTCTGGAAGCTGAGGAAAATGCCTGCCATGCTGAAAATGCTCCTGGTTGGTTTTAATCTCAGACAAAGTTCATCCAAAACAGTTCCATGGTGATAATGTTTCTGACTTCTTTATTTTGTGCTTTTATGTGTCAGGTGGTGAAATGAGAGCCCTCCACGAACCGTACGCAGCCAGTGCTGCAAAGATACAACAAACATCGCTCCCCTGGTACACGGCTTCTTACACAGGGAGGAGCAGAGGGGCTGAAAGAAAGAGGTGGTCTTGGTGCTCAGAAGTCTGTGGCATGGCAGGTGCCAGCAAGAGCTGTGGTTTTAGAAGAGACCCATAGCCATCTTGTCCCAGAGTGCTCCATTGTCCTCCCTCGTTGTCCTCCCTCAGGGCAAGGAAGCACCATGTCCAGCTCACAGCTGCCTCCAGGACCGGTGTCAGTCTACAGAAGTATCAGTGGACCACATATCTCATAGGATGTAAGGACAAACCACCCCGTTCACATGCTGCTTAGATGCTTCTGAAAAGCCCAGAGGCATCAGTTTTCACTCCCAAGTGCTTTGAAACCCCTGTGTACTTTAAGAGCCTGGATCCCAAGTGATTTTTCATAGAGTTTAGGCTCTTTAATGCATGTTTGGCATGTTAAGGCTCCTTAAAGCATGTTTGTTTGCTTTAAACAGGATTGAGATTGTCTTGGAAATGTTACTATTCTGTTTGGGGAAAAAAATTTTATTCATAAAGCCAGGAGTACAGAAGAGATGCCATCTCATATGGCATGACTGGACAACGCAGACGTGATCTGGGGCACACAAAGCCCTTGCTCAGGTCACTAATAAGCAATTGGTTTAGTTTGTGTGCTTTCAGCTTCTGTTCCTTTCAATGAAATTAAAGCAAGAGCAGGAATCTACATCCTCCCCCCAAATTTTGAAAATACCAGCACAAACATTTCAGATGGTGGTTTTACTGCAGTGACAGACTCGGGGGAGACTTATTTTTTTGTAAAATGCTTTACCTTCCTGCAATAGTTAAAAAAACCCCACCTGACTCCAAAACACTTTTTATTTTGAAATACTTTTCCCTTTTGTAAGTGAAATTACAAGTTGAAATTCTCACAATGTTTAGAGTAGAACAAAACATTTGGACCCCAGTAGCTTTTGCTAAAGACTTTCAGGGCTGCTAACATCTAGAAAATCAGTTATTTGCATGGGGCTAATTAGAACCCGTCAAAGAAAGAGAGGAATGAATCCCAACAATGCAGTTCAACAGTAGCGCTAAGATCTTGCAATTAAACGGTGCTGTTGGATTATGCATACTAGCGCATTAATTACTCTTTAAATGATAAATGTTGAATCAAATAATTATCTAAAGCTTCTGGGAAGGGATAATCAGTAAGGTTAGGCTGGCAAAATACAATGCTTTTCTTTTGCAAAATACAAATAGAAGTACAGCTTGCTGAAAACACAACAAATTGTTACCTGCAACTCAGTCACCTAGTTAAGCCACATTTCTTCTTTTTGAAATACAGGTGGCACCTTATGCTTTTTTTCCCCCTTTAAAACGAGGCAAAAATTAGAATAATCAAAACCCTTGAGGAATGCCTACCAGATTTCCAGAGACTGGCTGCAAAAACCTGCAGAGGTGCTGATTTACGGCCTCTCTTCAGCAAAGAGGGTGCTGGGAGCATCAGAGGCCGGCTGCGTGGCAGGAAACGCGGTTATTCTGGGATGTTGCTCTCCATTTGATGCCAGCATGAGTGAGTGCAGCCTTGCCGCTGTGCCTGGGCTTGCGGGAGCCAGCTGCCTCCAGAGGGGCTGTACCACTGCCATCCTCATGCATGGCTGCAATCCTCATGGATGGCTACACTCACCTTGCACAGCTGCAATCCTCGTGCACCTCTGCAATCACCATGCATGGCTGCAATCACCATGCACTGCTCAATCCTTGTGCATGGCTACAATCCTTGTGGCTGGCTGCAATCACCATGCGTGGCTGCAATCCTCGTGCACCTCTGCAATCACCATGCATGGCTGCAATCACCTGCATGGCTGCAGGCCTTTTGCATGGCTACAATCCTTGTGGATGGCTGCAATCACCTTGCATGGCTGCAATACTTACGCACAGCTGCAATCCTCATGCACGGCGGGCCACTCCTGGGCAGGTGCAAAGGGATTGATTACCGTTGACTGTAATTACAGGGGCTTGGCTGTCGGCGCAGGGGGGCAGCCCCACACTTATCTTGCAAAGCAGCCCGGCGCCACCCTGCCTCTCCCCCGGGCAGTGGGGCAGCCTAGGAATCGCTGCGCTTGGGCTTGAGCAGGCTCTGACCAGCAGCGGTGCAACACCTTGCTGGCCTCCATGTACAGTGGCAATTTACCGAGACCCCCACCATTGCTCACTCGCCCAGGAGGTTTTAGCCCAGCCCCATGCCAGTGACCGACTAAGGCATTGCCCGCAGGATCAGTCCCGCTTTCTCCTGCTGGTGGGTTCCTGTCCGGAGCTACCCCACAACTGCCCTAGAAGACGCCAGCCCAACCCCAGCGCCACTCCTCCTGAGCGCAGCCCGCAGCGGAAGCCAGGGCAGGGGGTTCGTGGCAAATGGGGCGACAGCGAGGCTTGCCGCAGGGCCGCTGCACAACCCCGATGATGTGAGCGGTTGCCCTCACGCTATAAAATGCAATTTGCCAAAATGAAACCGCTCCAGCCGCGTGCACCCAACCGCGGCGTCTGAGCAGCGCCGGAATCGCCACCGCAAGAAAACGGGTGGCCGCCATTAGCGGGGAAATTCATCTTTTACAAGAGCCACGACGGGCCATTAGCTTTTAACCAGGTTTTACGGGTGGGAAACAGCCTTCCTGTTGGGCGAACCTTAACAAGGAAATAACTGGCTCCAAACATCCAGGGGTGGCGGGAAGTTCAGAGCAGAGTTAGCTCTGAACTCCGCAGCTTGAGCTCCTCGGTACAATGCAGCTGGCTCCTGCGCATGGAGGAGCCGGTGGCGGAGCTGCAGGGAGCTGCCCTTATTTATTTGTTCCTACCGCACAGGCTGAGACAAGGGCCGTGTTTTATGTTCCTCTGCAGGAAGGTGATAAAGTGCCTGGGAGCTGCTGAAAAACCATTCACCAAAACATTCAAAGGGAAAGGCCATTTCTCGTGCCTTGGAAGGAGAGCTGAGGGATGCTGGAAGGCAGAGAAGACCGAAACGGCGCGTCGCACGGCAGTGTGGCAGGAGGCACCGGAGCAATTTTCCTGGTTCGTTTTGTTGCTTGTTTTTTTGTTTTCCCTCAATGATTTTTACTCTGCCTGTGGCTAAGCAATCAATATCTCTTTGCCACCAATAAATATTCCGGGCTTTTAAATGATGATGTATTCCAGGGCGAAACAAATTAAGTGTGCGATTGCTGCCCTCTTGTACTCAAACTAATTCTGTGGGTCTCAATGGAAACTCGGATAGAGATTCCTGAATCAGGCTCTCCAGTGGCAGCAGATCTGTACAGGGGGAAAATCATCAGGTCTGGCTTCAGCTTGTTGCTGATCCCTGTTCTTTCACTGAGCCAAAGCAGAGACTGGGGCGATCTGTGTCAACAGCTTACCAGGCTGAATCCATGGGGGAGATGCACATGGTTGAGCATCGGCCTCCCCAGAGCACCGTAGCACCCTTGTTTCCCTCAGTGGGAGTCTGCCGAGCTGGGTACGGGTTCAACCGCCTGACATGCGAACCATAGCCCGGGCTGAGCGGCACCGGCCCAAATGCCGGCCCCCCGGGGTGTCACATTGGCAGGACTTCAGCTTTGACCTATTGGTGCAGTGGCTGGTCAGGGAGCGTCACCTGCGGAGCCGCTACTAAAAGCAGTCCTTCCCTTTGCTACCCATTCCAGGGAGCCAGGTGGGAACCTGTCTGGAGCTCTGGAAAGTCTGCTGTCGCTGTGACAGCAACCAGTCCCGTCCCCGTGTGTCCAAGGGAGAGTAGATCAGCTTAATTAAGCACTGGGGAAGCTATCTGATTTGTTTCTTAAGTGGAGTTGGATGATTTGGTGCAAATAAATTGTTATAGGATGCATTATTCTCTTTGGTTCCCTAGGATGTTTTGCTGAGGTGGTAGAGGGATTGTGTAGCGACTGCCTCTGTGTTTCTCTCATGGTGTCACTGCTGCTTGAACCCTGCAGCAGAGAAACTGTACAGGACAGTTCAAGAAATATTTGACTCCGTTTCCCAACTTCTGCTCCAAGAAGAGCTGTTGCTTTGCAGGATTAAGACACCGGGTATCTTTGCCAGGAGCAGATATTATGTAGTAAAACACAGCCAGCCCAGAGCAGGTGGATGCCTCACACTGGTGACCGGCAGCCCCGCTTGCTCATCCCCCAAAGCCATCACTGCCAGGTCCTGGCCTTTGGGGTGAGGGGACGGGGATTCCTGTGGAGGATCTTCTCTCTCCCCCTTCTTCTTCATGGGGAGGGTGCTGCCATTGTCATAGTGGCAATAGTGTGCTACCTGTGCATTAATCCTCATTAGCTTGTATGTGCATACAGGCAATGCATGGTGGGCCTTGACATTTGACATCAAGAAAATGAAGTCCTCCCAGTTTCAGGTCCCCTTGTCCTGGTTTTGCACCAAAGCTTTTCATATCAACAGCCATTTCATTTCAATAAGCTAATAATAACCCCCGCAAAGCCTGTGTATCAGCAAAAGGCTCGCCACAGCTGCAACTGTCAGCAAAGCAGGAGCTAATGCTGCAGAGGGGCGAGTGCCGAGGAAGTCTGAGCCCTTGCCCATGGTCAGTCTTAAGCAGCGTTCGCTTCGGTTAAGCGGCTTCAGCTCTGTCCTAGCCCGCCTCCACCATGCTTGTGGTTGAGTTATCACTTGGGAGAGGAGGGAGCAGCATAAGACCAGGCTCCACAGGTAATTACCAAAGTCTTTACTCATCTTTTCTTTCCAAGGAGAAGCCCCTGCATGCCAGAGGAAGCCAGAGAAAGGCTTTGTGTCTTCTGCTGCAACAGGAACCAGCTCTGAAAAAATCTGCATTGGACTCTGGAGGGAATATTTGGAGTATCAGGGCTTGGCCTGCTGCTTCTCATAAAAATCAGCAGGAATTTTGTCGCCTGCTTCTCGGGCCCAACTCTGCTCCCGTGGCTGGCAACCCTTGCTAAAGAAAACGGGGTTTGCTGCAGAGGGTATTTGAAGTAGGAGGTGCTGGGGAGGGGGCAGGCTGCCTGCTGGGAAGTCCTTTGGCCTGAGTCCCCCTGAGGCCTGATATTAATTTTTTTCTTGGGTTTTGCCCAAGGGAACCTGCACGCTTGCTGCCAGCCAGTGTACAATGCCTGGAGCTTGGGAGCGCAGCTTCGGGCCCCAGGGCTGAGGATGAACTGGGGAGATAAGCTATCTGTGAGCATAAATGTGCCTCTAGCCTTGCACACCTTGTAGGAAAAAGGAGAATTTATGAAAAGGAGGACACACCAAGAGAGAGACTAGGCAGTGCACGCCTTGTTTCTCACCCTCTTTCCATCAGTACCCGCTGCTGAGTCCTTTTGGAGGCAGGCTACAGAATGAAAGACCCATCAGACCCATCGTGACAGTGCCTAGGTGACAAAAATACAAGGATTTGTGAACTGATGAACACGGGATACTTCTGACCCTGTGCAAACAGAAGAAACACCCTCTTGGCCCTGAGATCTTCTACTGATGAGGGCACTTGTGGCTTTTTTCTTGCAGCTCCTGTATCTAGGTGCCCTGATATTCACCCATGTGCTGCGAGATTTGAAACGCTCCACAAGCCAGTGTGCTGTTCAAGAAATGGTAGTATGGGCAACTTTTCAATCCTCTGGCACAGTTTGGAGCATAACTCTCACAGGCTGCAGTGCAACTTCCAGGCAGGCAAGGTGGCTGAGCCAACGGAGGTGTCGCAAGGTGCTGCTTAGCGCTGCTGCTACAGCAGACCCCATGAGCAGCTGATAACTCAGGCCTCTGCTATATTCCCTAATTAAAGGCCGAAAGACCTGGTGTCTTTGTACTAATCCCTGTGAACCCAGCTCTCCACTGTTAGTATCTACCCAGGGTTTTGTGTATCTTGGTGTGTTTAGATAACCAAACAATTTTCCGAGTGCTCTGCTGAGAAAAAACACTGGTAGCAGGCTCCTAGGAGGCAGCATCACAGGCTGAGTAAAAACTGCAGGGCTGTTCTGTGTTGCACTTGTTGCAAAAGGAAAAACTCAGGACCGCTGCGCCATCACCATACACTGCGCCGTATTTCGAAATGAGCCTGACGTGGATGAGCAAGCAGATCCGCAGCTGAGCAGAGTCTGTTTCCACTGTGCCCTGCAGAGTTTCTGTGAGCCTGGTGGCTCACGGGATGTGTTAATAAGCGAGCTGCAGCATTCCCGCTAATTTAGTGCAATAACGCACAGCACATCCCTGAGAGGCTGTAAGGAATGAGCTGCATCGACTGCAGCCAAGGCGAGCTGCATCCTTTTGCTTGCTACACTGCCGTTTTTGTGGCATCTGAGCACTTGGGATTTTACACCGTGACCCCACCATACGTGGTATCCCATGACCCCAGTCTTCACGGCTCCCTCTTTGGCCTGTGTGCTTTTAGGTCAGGTATGTAGCTCTGCCCACAGCCTGTGCACCTAGCTGAAGGTCTAAGTTGCTGCGCTGCCTACTGCTTTTATTTGCACAAGTTTTCAAAAGTGTCATAGTGGTCAAACTTGACAGATTGCCTGCCTGAAGTAGTTGGATGATCAGCTGAAGTGCTTATTTGGGTGTTTCAATTCCTACTTGTGTCCTAGTATTTTAATTGCGGAGTGCAGCCTGCAGACTGTTTTAGGGAACTCTCTTTGGTATTCCCTGTTCCTGAAGTGAAAACCCCTTTCTCTGTACATTTCCTGCTTTCCTATATGAAGGAAAATGGGATTTTATGTTTGAATAAGTAGAATGTAAAGCACTATCCAGCAGGCCAGTTTAATGTGGGGCTGCTTTCTGTTGATGGGCAAGAATACACTTCTGTTTTTCTCAGTTTTTTGTTATATTCTCGTACTGTGAGAAATTAGCTACGAAGGGGAAGTACAAAAGGCTGACGATCCAGGAAAAATACACTGCAAATGCAGAGCTGCTTTTCGGGCTGATTCCTCCAAGCTGTGTGATTGCTGGGGTCCTTAAAAGCAGTCTGTGGTTTCCTTAAAAGGCACCCACATAGATTTCATTTCCCTGCAACATGCACACATGACCCTACGGTATTTCTGGCAAGTCCCCGTCGCGTGCCTGCCAGCAGCTGCCTGTGCGAAACATGATGGTCAAATGTGCCGCCAGCCTGGGGAGCCTGAAGTTTTCCTAAAGCGCGAGCCCGTGGATATTGAGGAAATGGCCAGGAAGCATCATCCCAGAAAACACATCTTAAACGGAGCTAGACTCAGAGCTGGCATTTCTCTCCTCTCCCAAAATCACCAGATGCAATTGTAGGTGCTGATGGGCTAGCTGGCATTGCCTGGCGCAGAGCTGGAATGAGAGGGGGACCCAGCACTGCCGTTGAGCTAATGGCAGCACACCAGGTATCTCCTCTACGCCTGCTGCCAGAGAGGTGGGTAATTACTGTATCCATTTTAGAAATGAAGAAACTAAAGCATGCATAGGCAGAAGGGTAAAGTTTTAAGAATATGTGGGCGTCTGAGATGCAAATGGTTTGCGAAACACCACGTTGCACCTGATTTGCATCTGTAGGCATCTAAATACTTGTATTGATCTGACCCAGAGGGCTGCATGTGAGGGCACAGGGAGCAGAAGCAGTGGTGCAGGGGGAGCTCCCTCACTCCCTTGCTGGGGATCCCTCAGTCCATGTGGTGCCTGGGCCAGTCACTCCCCTGCCTTTGGACCTGCTCCAGGGACAAGTGCTCCTGGGTTCCCTCAAATGGCACGATGATAGGATGGGATGGGATGGGAT